>CM060479.1:1280358-1420358 GCA_030544235.1 Lepturacanthus savala
TTGAACATTTTATCTCATATTTCTGACTTTTACTACATGTTTCTTACTTTTTAACTCATATTTTAGATTTTATAGTTGAGATTTTGACATTTTAGCTCATATTTCTGACTTTTTATCTCATGTTTTTTGACTTTTTATCTGATATTTTTGACTATTTAGATCACATTTGAACATTTTATCTCATATTTCTGACTTTTACCTCATGTTTCTTATAGTATTCTCATGTTTCTGACGTTTTTTTTAAATTTTATATCTTGTTTTTCTGACTTTTTATCATTTTTTTTATCAGAACATGTAGAATATATAGTGATAGATTATTATTATTTTAATAATCATTATTATTCTAATAATGATGATAGATTATTATTATAAAGGAGCCAATTAAATAATCACACAAACAGCTCAAATCTACATTAAATATCTAAATAGTCTCTACTACTGATATTCTATTAAACTATTGATTATTGTATTGATGATGTGGATATTGATGATATATATTGATGCTGTTACAGTAACACTGGGTTTTATTTAACAGGTTTTACTGGATAAAACTCATTGCAGCAGCATCAGGAGGTTTCAGGGTGTAGAACCAGTGTTTTTCAGTATATTTCTGTGTATTTCTCCTCCCTCCAGTCATCGAGGTGGCATCAGGAGAGTACGGGGACCTGAACCCGGTTCTGTTCGAGGCGGTTCAGGGCGGCCTGTGCTCCGAGGAGGGGAAGAAGAATTCCAGGGATAAGAGCGACTCTTCCTGCCACTCCTGTCACAGCGTGAGTGATGGAAACGTCACCGCCGTTCCCTCCAAAAACAGCTGCTCCACGACAGGAAATGACATTGGTTTCATTAGATTCACTGCAGCGGTTTGTGATGGATTCACTGCATCGATTAAACAACGAGCGGATCCACCACATTTACATGAAATGAGATGAAATACGAAGCCGCGGTGGGAGAAATGATGATGACGTCCTCATTAAACACATTTACATGCAGGAATCTAGGAAATCGCTGTTCAATCTGTCATCTCAGCTTTTATTTCTAAGTGGATTCTCGTTGAATTCTGCAGTTATTTACAGTAACATTACTGAAAACAAGTATTACACTAGATTGATGCATGAATGATGAAATTACAGCATTTTACTGATGTTTATTTTACTGTTAATTTTATAAATTCTACTGAAAACACAATATTTAATAGTTTTACTGTATAATTAATCACCTAATACTGTAAATACAACTAAAATCACAGTATTTATTTGATTTTTACTATATAATGAATCACCCAATAGTAGAAATTACAGTTACTGTATTATAATACAGTTAATCACTATATATAAATACTGTAAATACTACTAAAATCACAGTATTCAATTTATTTTTACTGCATAATTAATCAACCAATAGTAGAAATCACACATTTAGTTTATATAAACACCATTAACTGTATATAAACACTATATATAAGTACTGTACTATAAGTTACTCATAATACAGTTAATCACCATATATAAATACTGTAAATACTACAGTATTTATATACAGTATTGTTTTACTGTAAAATTAATACTGTAAATACAACTAAAATTACAGTTTTTAATGTTTTTTCATTATTGGTATAAAATGTTATTAAAAAATAAGAAAAAAGTCTAAAAAATATGAGATAAAAAGTTAAAATATGAGATAAAATGTTAAAATATGAGATAAAATGTACAAAAATAGTAAAAAAAAAGGCAAAATTTTGATAAAAACTCCAAAATATTAGATATAAAGACAACAATATTTTATGATTCTTTAATATATTTGAATTATACTAAACTTTAATGACATTTTTTACCCTTTACATCACTTTTATTTCTATAATTTAAGTCAGAGGAGTTAAACTCAGTTAGTTCTCGGGCTACAACAGTGTTGTGGTTTCACTCCAAGGACCAATTATAAAGATCATATATATGTATCTATGTATTATTATTATATATGTTATTATAGTAGATAATTACCTCTCTGCTCATAATACTGATGGTGATAATTTACTTAAAAATACTCTGAAGCAGAAATAATGTTGTATTGTTGTTAAACATTAAAATCATCCCAGATATGTAGAATCTGCTGATAACCACTATTAACTATTGATTTATTTCATGAATCTATGGTTTAGTGTTGCTATGCTAAATATTAAAGAATAGAAAGTAGCAGAAAGTAATGACAGATGTACTTCAACAAAGGAAAAGAAGGAACAAACAGAAACTTTCCTGTTTTTAAACAACCTTCGTGGCCGATTGAGGAGTAAAAAGTCTTTTAAACCCTAATATCTATACTTCTGCCTGAGAAATGACTGTGAACTTCTTTAAACCCTGAGAGTTGAAGCTTCGTTTGAATTCTTCCACAGGACACAGGAACCCTGGAGAAACACAGCTTCGCCACCAGTACCTTCACTCAGTTCTGCATCCTCTTCAAAAGAACCTTCATCACAATATGCAGGGACACGGTAAAACACCCGATGAAGACGCATCAGAACAGGACACCCACGGCATTCTGGGTATTGATCATTGATTTGTGTGTTTCCAGGTGCTGACCCACCTCAGGGTGATGTCCCATCTGTGTATCGGAGTTCTGATCGGGCTGCTTTATCTCAAAATCGGAAACGACGCCAGTAAAGTGTTCAACAACACCGGCTTCCTGTTCTTCTCCATGCTGTTCCTCATGTTTGCTGCTCTGATGCCAACGGTTCTCACCTGTACGACGCTGCAAGATTAGAAATATTCACTTTATTCTACTGCTTCAGAGTCTATTAGTCTGTATTTTTAGCATTTAGCTTCGTTTCCATTGTTGCTGCCACGTAAATGAAGGAGATTTATACCCAAATACACGAGGATGGAATTATTCTACTTCTTATTTAATTAGATTAGATTCACTTTTACATATTGAAGTTAAATCCAATCTAATTAAAACAATTCAGCTGTTTTTTCTGTATGTTATGTGTTTTTTTCGAATCACTTTAATTGAGTTAAATTAGCTCGGAATCTATTAAATAAAGCAGATCACCAGTAACTGAAGGAAATAATCAATATAATTCTATATTTTAAAATCTTTATTGCAAAACCACCGGATTCATAAAGAAACAGGTTGATTTAATTAAAAAAAACACATAAGTATGATTCAATAACACAATAAAACCTATTAAATAAGCCTGATAAATACATTTAACATTTACACAGAGGTTGGAATTATTTTTTTTCAGTTTCAGCTTCAGCTACATGACAGAAACATGAGAAGTGGATGTAAATATCTATATTTTATATATATATATATCTATATTGCTGCTGCTGTTTGTCTCCAGTTCCTCTAGAGATGTCTGTGTTTATGAGGGAACATCTCAACTACTGGTACAGCCTCAAAGCTTATTACCTGGCTAAGACCATGGCTGACATACCCTTCCAGGTGAGGGTTTAACCACTTCACACAGCTACATCTAGGACGTGGGTGTAATTATCTCCACTAACGAGTGTGGTCCACAGGTGATCTGTCCCATCATGTACTGCAGCATCGTGTACTGGATGACGGAGCAGCCTCCGGAGGCGGGTCGGTACCTGCTGTTCATGGCTCTGTCCACGTCCACGGCGCTGGTGGCCCAGTCCCTGGGTCTGTTGATAGGAGCCGCATCCACCTCCCTGCAGGTAGCACCAGGAGGGGGAGGGGCTTAACAGGGGCGTGCACAGGAAGGCGGGGCCAAAGATTAAAAAATAATAATAACGGCACCGACAACGTGATTTATGTAGGAATTATACTTCACTTAGTGTCACTGGACTATTAAAGGTAGTTTATATGAGGATCAGTGAGTAGAAATATGGAGATTTAACATTTAGACGTTTAAAAAGGGCACTTTAGTGCATGTTTAGGTGTTTAAACAGCATTTTAGTGCACTTTATACATTTGAAAAGAGCACTTTAGTTTATGTTTAGATAATTTAAAGGGCATTTTAGTGCAGATTTAGACATTTAAAGGGCACTTTAGTGCATGTTTAGGTTTAAACAGCATTTTCATGCACTATACATTTAAAACAAGCACTTTAGTGCATGTTTAGACATTTAAAGAGGGCATTTAGCTCACATTTAGGTGTTTAAACAGCAACTTAGTGCACTTTACACATTTAAAAAGGCACTTTAGCACATGTTTAGACATTTTAAAGGGCACTTTAGTGCATGTTTAGGTGTTTAAACAGCATTTTAGTGCAATTTATACATTTGAAAAGAGCACTTTAGTGCATGTTTAGACATTTAAACAGTTGCTTTAGTGCATGATTAGATGTTAATGAAGAAAGGTCACTTTAGTGCATGTTAGACATTAAAAAGGTCACTTTAGTGCACGTTTGGATCTTTAAAAAGTTTCTGTGCATGTTTTAGTGTTTAAAGGGTAATTTAGTGCACTTTATACATTTAAAAAGAGCATTTTAATGCATGTTTAGTCATTTAAAAAGGGCACTTTATTGCACATTTAGACATTAAAAAAGGCACTTCAGTGCATGTTTATACGTTTAATAAAGGGCATTTTAGAGCATGTTTAAAACCAGCACTTTAATACACATTTATTCATATAAAGACAGCACGTCTGTGCATGTATTCACACTTTAAAAGGCATTTCAGGGTGTTTTTTTAACCGTTACCTTCCTCCCACACGTCTGTGCTTTTAGTTAATTCCCAGTTATTTAATACTATAATGTAGTGTTTTCTTCTGGAAGTTGCTCGGTGACGTATGAAGCCAGAACAGCTGCTTCCTGCTGTGAATAGAAACCAGATAAAGCAGTAATTTGGCCTGGAAGCGCCTGAGGAGCAGCTTCCTGCATCTGGACCATCAGAGCAGAATAAAAAGGGCCAGTTTAAGATAAATGTCCTTTAGAGCCCGACCATAAAACTGCATGACACGTCTCTTTTAAAGCTCCTTTATCTGCACTTCCCCAGGTTTTATCTGATGCTTTGATGCCTCAAACACCATAAATTAGAATTTTTTCTGTTGTTTGTGCTCTTTTATCTCCACGTTTTGTAAAAATGGAAAAAATATATTTATATATATTGATTTTCTGGCACTATTCACATTCTGATCATTAATATTCTTAGTGTTTGAGTTGTTTTCTTTTTAATTTTTTTAATAAATGCATCTTTTTTCCACAGGTGGCGACGTTCGTGGGTCCAGTCACAGCCATACCTGTTCTCCTCTTCTCTGGATTCTTTGTCAATTTTGACACGATTCCTAAATATCTACAGTGGAGCTCCTATGTCTCATATGTCAGGTGCTGTTTATAGTTTATTGGTGTGTTTTAGGGTACATCAGTCTCTATACTTCACTGTAATAGACACATTTTTAATTATGAGAGATTCTAATGTTAAATTAATGAGGAGAAAACATCCAGATGTGTCCTGGTTAGACTCTGAAATCAATGTGAAAAGTCCTGTTTTTGGTACAATTAGTGCATTATTGAATAATATTATTATAACTTATTGCACTGGTAGATAATTTATCTTATTTCAATAGTATTTTAATATATTAGACTAAAGACTATATATTTGACTAAAACTAGACTAAAAGGTTTTGGATTTTTAGTCTAGTATAATTAGACTAAAAAGCCTAAAAGTTTTGTAGAACTAGATTAAAATACTTATAATACTTGACTAAAACTAGACTAAATACTAAATAATACTTAGAATTTTACTCGACTGAAACTAGATTAAAGTATTTGGATTTTCTTTGACTAAAACTAAACTAAAATACCAGAACTTTTTAACTTTCAGACTAAAATCTGATGCACAAGTTGATTAAATATGACTAAAACTAATTTGCACATTTGACATAAGACTAAGACTAAAACTAACCCTAAGCCTAAGACTAAGCCTAAACCTAAGACTAAGCCTAAACCTAAGACTAAGCCTAACCCTAAGCCTAAGACTTATTATTATTAAGGTTTTGAGGATCACGCCCTAAGCCTAAGACTAACCCTAAACCTAAACCTAAGCCTAAAACTAACCCTAAACCTAAGACTAACCCTAACCCAAGCCTGAGCCTAAGCCTAACCCCTAACCCTAACCCAAAATCAAAACCTAACCCTAAACCTAAGCCTAAACCTAAACCTAACCCAACCCTAAGCCTAAACCTAAACCTAACCCTAACCCTAACCCTAACCCTAACCCTAAACCTAACCCTAACCCTAACCCTAACCCTAAGCTTAAGCCTAACCCTTGGATCTAAGTGGTTTTACGAGGTATTTTCTGCGACTCCCTGTCTCCAGGTACGGTTTTGAGGGCGTGATCCTCTCCATCTACGGGATGAACCGGTCGGAGCTGGAGTGTCCGGGGCTGGTCTGTAAGTTCCAGAAACCCGAGGAGGTCCTGCAGCTTCTGGACGTGGAGGACGCCAAGCTCTACGTGGACTTCATGGTGCTGGGGGCCTTCTTCCTGATCCTCAGACTGGCCACGTACCTGGTGCTGAGGTACAAGGTCAAGTCGGAGCGTTAGGACGTCCATCGTCCGCCGTGCACATCCTGGCAGATAGTAATCACACATATAGCCTCCACACACACACACACACACACACACACACACACACACGGACAGAAATACATGACTCCAGCACAAAAAACACATCATTCAACCTGTAGAATATAATATTACCTTTCAAATGTTTGTTATCCAACAAAAAGGAAAAAGCCTCCTTCTCTCCCTTCCTGCCTATTACTGGATATTTCTACGATATCTCCACGATATCTCTACGATATCTCTACGATATCTCTACGATATCTCCACAATATCTCTGCGATATCTCTACGATATCTCTACGACATCTCTACGACATCTCTACAATATCTCCACAATATCTCTGCGATATCTCTATGATATCTCTACGATATCTCTACGACATCTCTACGATATCTCTACGATATCTCTACGACATCTCTACGATATCGTAGGATTTCTTCGATCACATTTGTCGTGTACCTTGAACCAATCATGAACAGAACCTTTACAGAAAGCATGTTTATTTAAACCCAGAAACTGAGGCGTGCACTTATCGGGGCCTGTGAGTTCATGGCGAGCCACGGCGGCCATGTTGGTGAGGACATGTTGCACTCGTCGCCTCTCGGATCCAAAGGTGAATCCAGATCCACATTAATGGAAACTGATTCACTTTCTCATCGTCTCATCAGGAATCTTCACCGAGGACTTTTCTTTTTCTGGATCCTAAACTAAACCAACTGCCAGTGGATGACTTTTCCCTTCGCTTTCCATCTCTGAGTGTGGATAATACTTTTTCATAGAGGCCTCCTGCCAAAAACCATTAGAACATCTAGAGGAAAGTGTTTGTAAAAAAAAAAAAAAAACAACAAAAAAAACAACAAAAAGACGTCAAACAGCTTCGGCTCCTTGTTGTTTCTGCCATAAAAACCGAGGAGGATCATCGACTCTTGCTGCTGCTGCTGAGGCCGTTCTACTCACACATGGTCGCAGCAAACAGTCAACTGGGTTTTAGGTCCAGTCAAAAAATCCTCTGATAAAAAAAAAAAACGGCGTTCGTCCGATGGGCGTCGCTCTGCCGACGCGATTCTCTGCTCGTTTCCACCTCGTCGTAGCTACGGAACAGGAAAATAAACTAAAAAGACCTTCTAGACCTTCTAGACCTTCTAGGCCTTCTAGACCCTCTAGACCTTCTAGACCTTCTAGACCTTCTAGACCCTCTAGACCTTCTAGACCTTCTAGAACTTCTAGACCCTCTAGACCCTCTAGACCTTCTAGACCTTCTAGACCTTCTAGACCTTCTCTCCTTCTCTTTCTCTCTGCTTTGCTGATGTCTGACAGACGTGTGTTGTGTCCGAAAAACGATGTTAGATACTTGAAATGCTGGCTGGGCGGTTTTTATTTGTCGTGCCTCTGAACTAGAATGAAATGAGTTTATCTCTGCTTCAGTGCTCATTGTTTGCACATACGTACACTTTATGTCAACATACATGATGGATCTCTCTCTCTCTCTCTATCAGACACACACACACACACACACACATGCAAACACAAACACACACACACACAGCAGTGTTTAGAAGAGCCTCCTTGTCACAGGGCAATGCAAATATTTTCAAATAGACTTGCTATGAGATATTTCTTACTCAAACTATGCTACTTATTAATCCTTATTATAATGCATAAAATAATGTGAGTATATAACCAACGACTGTACAGTGGTATGTCATGCTGTAAACAAATGTACATTTGCACTTTTCAATGTATGTTCATTGTTAGTTTTTTATTTATTTATTTGTATTTCCTTTTATTTTTTATATATCCGCATACGTGACGAGTGCTGCTTGAAAGTATAAACGGGAAAAAACTAAAAACAGCAACTGAATGTTGCATGTTCTCACTTTAGGAATGAAATTTATAAAAGTATTAAATTTCAAACAGAGTATAGCGTTTGTTTCCTCATCCTGACGTATGTATCCTGCCGTGTTTTGAGGAGATGAGGAATCTTTTTCTTTGCTTTCTGCAGAACATTTTTAAAAAAGAAAAAACCTGGAATTAAAACGTAGAAGGAAAGTGAAGATAATGAAGGAGTCAATCAAACGTTGTTATGTAGCTGAGGTCTGGATTCTGTCATTAATAGCAATAGTTAAATAGTAGTTTGAATGTTTTACCTCCCGCTGCTGTGGCATCAGCCAGTGTTTAAACTTGATTTTCTGTCTTTTTTTTGTTCTTACCGACTTTTATTACGTGCAATAACCATCCACAGGTATTGAAACTCGACGTGAGTCAGGAAAATGTGACCGTTTTTACTTTATTTCATCTTTTTGTTCGTTGAAAATAAGGAATATTCATTGCAAAGTGTTTAATTAAGGGATGAAAGTGGAATTACAACACTACATGTCTCCATTTTAACATCAGACCCTGTAAATATAATTGGTTCCTGCAGGAAAACGTGTAGCATATAGCAGATGTGTGTTTTAATCTTGTCAGATTTATCTTTAAGTAGAAGAACCTGCAGGTGTGAGGTTGGACAGGGATAATTAGCAGAGCTGAAGTCATTAACTGGTCTCACCCTGAGGTTTAAAGGAGCAACGGAACCAAAGAAGAAAACAAGTCCAGCCTCCGTCTGCTGTGAATTATGAAACATCGTATGAGAGATGATGTTTGTCCAGTGTCCCCATTAGTTTTCTGACCAAAGAAAACGCTCTGTAAAGGCTTTTCAATCCCCAGCGGAGGCTTCTGGGAGAATTATTGACTCAGAATTAATGTTGACGCCCTTTGACTCGAGGATTACAGAGAAGATAAATGAGGTTTACGTCGTCTTCTTTAAATCCTCCTAAAATACTCGTTTGTTTGTCAGTTTCCCTTCAAACAGCAGCTGATAAACGCATGTTTTTATCACGTCACCAGTTCATATAACATATCAATAAAGCAGTGAACTCTATCATCTTGTGGTAAATATCAATATGCAGGTTATCCCTGATTAATAATTAGCAGTGGAATGGATGCTGGCTGTTTGACACTGATTTATTTTGTGTCTGATATAATTTATCATTTACAGTGTAATATATGGTTTCTCAACAGAAAAAATGCAAGTTCTGTATACTGAACGCTGTTCTAAGGATTATAATAAAGATCATTTATAACCTTTGCCTGTTGCTCAGTGTGATGCTGCTGCTCAGAACGGCCTCAGAACATATTTCACTTATAAATCCACAAAAAAAGAACATGTGAAAGCTGCAAAATATTGAATTTTTAAACCTAACTATATATTATTTTCATTTATTCTCTGTGTAAATGTATCAAGAGCAAAAGAAGCTGCTTCTACCTCTTCTTCTACATGTTTAGACATTTAAAAAGAGCATTTTAGTGCACATTTAGGCATTTAAAAGGACACTTTAGTGCATGTTTAGGTGTTTAAACAGCATTTTCATGCACTATACATTTAAAACAAGCACTTTATTGCACATTTAGACATTTAAACAGTTACTTTAGTGCACATTTAGACATTTAAACAGTTACTTTAGTGCACATTTAGACATTTAAAGAGGGCACTTTAGTGCATGTTTAGGTGTTTAAACATCATTTTCATGCACTATACATTTAAAATGAGCACTTTATTGCACTTTTATTTATGTTTTGTGTAATCGATATGTGTCTATATTCTTTGTGTAATTATAAGATGAGAGGATGTGACAAAAAAGAGAATATAAACATATTTTTCATCTTTTCAATTTAATTGTGTCACTTCTGTTCAGTAAAAGAGATAAATCCGTTCTATTTAACTATTAAATTAAAGTGGAATTACACAATTACAATTAATAACATCATATAAGCTGAGAGAAGGTGATGAAAATAGAATATAAAAGATAAATAAAAAGGGATGTGAGACTTTAACCTAAGAAATAAAACAGAATAAATGTGGTTGTTTCAGCAGCAGTAACAGTTACAGATACAGCAGTGAAACATGAACAGATTAAATCTGATTTATTATGAATTCACTTACAGGACTAACACTTTTATTCAGACTCATTTATCATATGGTTGAAAAGTCATGCAGGACACATTCTGTATGAAGCTGGATATTTATACACAGGAGAGACCTCTGCTGGATAAAAGGTTCAGTATATCAGTATTTATACATCATGATGTGTGTGTGGTACTGAATATGAGCCTGAATATGTGAAAACTCGTTTAAAACTCATTTGGTTTAATTTGCTTCATAGTATTTCACAACCAAACATGTTTTCTTTACTCAAACCACTAAAACAACCTGTGAAAACACAAACAATGATGAAACTAATTTATAGCTGTTAATAATTTTGGGTTAGACAACAAAACAACAGATAACCTTATTGATTATAACTGCTGCTTAACAATCTAATGCTCTTTAATTGGTTAATAGGGTTTGGGTTGGTGCATTTATTGTTGTTGTTGTTTATTGTTGTTTATTCTTCTTCTTCTGTGGTGTTTTATAGCAGTTTAAAACCGTCCTAAACTTACAAAAGTACATTAGCGCCATCAAGTGGGTGTGGTCAACAGATTTATTTATTTTTTTCATTTACGTTCATGATTTTTTTTTTAAGATCAAATAAAGAGCAATTAATTAAAAAACAGATAACTTTAAACGTTCTAAATGAAAAATATTATCACATTTCAATCACGAGTATACCTACATATGTTCTTGTATCTGAATTATTATTATTATTATCACTGTTGTTGTTGTTGGTGGTTGTTTTTTGTTTTTTCTTGTTAAATTGATTGAGATTATTGTGTCTTTTATTGTGGGTTTGAAATAAATAAACTAAGAATTTTTTTTTAAATCACTTAAACTCAATACTCGAAATTTAAGCTGAAAATGTATCTCACATTTTTTGATTTATTCGTCACTGGCTAATGTCAAACATTTTAATCATCAGCAGATTTTTTTTATCAAGAAACAAAAGAAATATTCCACTTTTAACTTGTAAAACATACGGGATAAATATTTCCAATCGTTTCCGGGTTCGTTTGTTGACTTCCGGTTTATAGGGGTTTATCTTGCTGTTTGTTTCGTCTTTGGCTCGGACCGGCATTTTCCCACAACACCCCGCTGCTGCTCACCCAGATGACGAAAATGGCGGACGGCGCATCATCGGTAGGTCTCAGAAAATATGTTATTTTCCCGTTTGGAGACACTGACCGGTTCCGGGACGCAAACTAACACGTTGTTTCTCAACAGGTGGAAATCGTGGAGGGCTGTCGCCTTCCCGTTCTCCGTAAAAACCAGGAACACGAGGACGAATGGCGTAAGTATTGTCCGGTTGTTTTTCCCCGATGCTAAGCTAATGCTAATGCTAACACACCGCGGCCTCCGGTTCCGACTGTAAACAACATTGACAGGACACACGCAGCCGGATAATGGTCACCTGTGCTGTTTAAACACGGTTTTAACACATGACGCTTTTATATGAAAATGTTAATTTCACTGAGATAAACTACACTGAGGTTTAACAAATCTGAAACTGGATATTTCAAGTTAAAGATAAGATCAGATAATCCTTTATTTGTCCCACAGTGGGGAAAATGCATTATCAACAGCAGTAGAGACAGGATAAGTGGCATGGAAGAGAAGAAAAGATTACACACTGACTATATATATAACAATTAATACAATATAATATAGGATAGATGCACTACATTGAGTAGGATAGATTAATGCAGATGATAAATTATATTACAGAAGCAATAACAGTGGCTTCAGCAGTGTTTCAGTCACTGAAGCTGCAGGACGTCGTGCAGAGATCCACTCATGGTCCAGTATAGATGTTAGTTTAGACTCATGGTCCAGTATAGATGTTAGTTTAGACTCATGGTCCAGTATAGATGTTAGTTTAGACTCATGGTCCAGTATAGATGTTAGTTTAGACTCATGGTCCAGTATAGATGTTAGTTTAGACTCATGGTCCAGTATAGATGTTAGTTTAGACTCATGGTCCAGTATAGATGTTAGTTTAGACTCATGGTCCAGTATAGATGTTAGTTTTCCAGGACCTGTCTGTGGTCCACCTACCCTACTGAGTCCGGAGTCCAGTCCAGGACTGATCTGGACTTCCTGACCACCTTGTCCAGCCTCTTCCTCTCAGTGATGCTGCAGACCAGAATGGCTGATGCCATATGTCATAGAAGGTTTTTAGGAGACCCCCTGCCCTCCAGAAGTCTCCTCAGGAGGTAGAGTCTGGTCTGGTCTGGTCTGGTCTGGTCTTTCCTGTCCAGAGCATCTGTGTTGTGAGCTGCTCAGGTAGAAGCAGTGAATCTCATTTAAAGGTCAAAATATGAGCCAAAGTGATGCTGGATTCTGTTTAATTTAACAGAATGTAGAACTAAAAAAATAAGACGTCTCACTCATTTAACAAAGTTCTTATTCAGCTTCACAAAGCTCATTAAAACAGTTTAACTGCTGTGATATTTCAGCACAAATTCACGTCTATGACTTCACATCTAATTAGTGATTTTGTGCAGTGGGTCACTAAACCTTTTGGCTCGATTCGTTTCTTTATGTGAAAGAAATTCTTCAGAAAAAAAGACGTAAGCAGGTAAAGTGAGTGTTGACATGAATGTTGTATAAGTGGTTATTTACTGTATATTCAGTCTGTTTTTGACTGAAATTGGTATCATTTGAAAATCAGTGCAGTGCTTATTACTGTGACCCTGTAAATCACAATGAATGGGCTGCGTATGTCTGATGAAATAAAGAGTTATCTCCCATTTTAACACCTGAGTAGCTTCACTTACCTGGTTTTTAATTATTAGAATACTACTACTACTACATTGGACTTGTGTAGTGCTTTTTTAGACACTCAGAGATGCTGGATGCATGTTTCTTCCCTATTTTTCACATAGAAATAGTTTAAATAAATCAATTTTGGAGATTTAATTAGAAATTCTAAACATTTGATGGTGCTGGATTCTCTGTCTCTCTCATATAAAACATCCTTAATTGAATTAGTGAAGATTTGGTGTCAAATCCATAAAGTTTTAGCAGCTTTAGTGAAGTTTCGTGTGTGTTTTAATTGCATTTTCTGCATTTTCTTCCAGCTTTGGCAGAAATCCTAAGTGTGAAAGAAGTCTCAGCCAGAAAGCTCTTCTATGTCCACTACATCGACTGTGAGTAGGATCTGTGAGGCTTGTATTCATTTGTGTTTGCATCACACAGAAACGTCACAGTGTCTGTTGAACTGTTTGTGTTTAAAGTCAACAAGCGTCTGGATGAGTGGGTCACAGCCGACCGGCTGGACATGAAAAAGCTGCAGTTCCCTAAGAAAGAAGCTAAAACTCCCACTAAGAACGGTCTGTCTGGCTCCCGGCCCAACTCCCCAGAGAGAGAAGTGGTGAGTGACGCTTCATCCTCCACATCTGCTATAAATAAATATGATATATTTCTGTTAGCGTTTATTAAAGCTCGTCTGTCCTGGGACTTTACCTTATATGAGATGAGAAGAGTCTAAGAACAGCAGGATGTGTTATTGCTGTTTTATAAACTGTAAAACCCATTGAGGCAAATATGTGATTTTCTGGCTTTTTCAAATATTTTATACCAGTTTATCTATTTGATTAATTAGTTCATACAATGCAAATTTGATCTCAGGTGGGTCGGACAAGTGAAAATAAACATTTCTTTTTATTTATTTAACCTTCAGTTTACAAAACAGGAGATTTTCATCAGAATAATGTCAGTTATTCCATATTTAATCAGTGTTAACTACATATTTATATTTAGTTTTTAGTATTTTAAGCAGCAGGTGAAGTTTTCTCCTGTGTTACAAACCATTTATGGATCAAACCTGTAAATATTTGATCTCTCTCTCTTACTGTGAAGAAACAGGACCTGGATGACTAATGATCCAGGGCCGGTTTGGACCCTTTAACGGGCCGGTTCTGGTCCCCAGGCCACACGTTTGACCCCTGTTTGATCCTGATTCAGATTTATTTCTTAATTCAGTTATTTAACATGGATTCCAATCACTCTTGTTCACTTTTTACCGTAGTTTTATTCATGATAAACCTGATTTTGACTGTATAAACCATAAATATGAGGGAAACATCATCTTTTCTGTTTGTTTCAGAGAAAAAGCCTCGATCTCAACGTTCCGTCTGCTACGGCTCCCTCCAGAGGAAAAACTCTGCCCACGCCGGTACGACTCCCGTTTCCGTTTCCGCCGCCGTCCCCGTTTCCTCCCGGTTCAACAACGCTGCTCTTTGTTTGTCGTTGTAGCTGTCGGGTCACGGCGAGCTGCACGGGAACCCGGAGATAAACAACCAGGACACCAAGAAGGAAGACGAGCCCGTCATGCAGCTCACGTCTAAATGTTTGGCCGGCGTCTGTACGAGTCTGGTGAAGCCGCATATTCTCTTCAAATCCCTGAAGGTACAAGTCTCTGTCTGATAGAACTGGTCATGTAGTGATGATGACTGGTTGTTGTTTCACTCTAGATCTGTAGAAATGATGGTTTTACATCCTGCAGCTGATGAAGCTGCTTAAATAAATGCTGCATTCTATTATATGATGATATAATATGCACTGCAACTTAATTTACTATGTGTTAAAATACATAATAAATCTCCTTCTATTAATCTTTACTTTGGGTTTTATTTCTGTTAAATTAAGCTTTGATTTTTTTGTAAATACATCATCAATACAATAATCAATAGTTTAATAGAATATCAGTAGTAGAGACTATTTAGATATTTAATGTAGATTTCATCTGTTTGTGTGATTATTTAATTGGCTCCTTTATAATAAACATCTATCACAATATATTCTACATGTTTTATAATGATCCTCAGTGGATTTATAGCATTTTATCGACTAATAATTGACCTTTGACCTTTGCATTGCAGATAATTTTGATTATTTCAAATAGTTTTTCCCTGATTTGGGTCAGTTTGGTCTTGTTTTATCTGTAATGTGTCTTAATTGTCCTGTTTCTGTCTGAGTCAGTTAATATTTATTACACTTGAGATTTTATTGACTAGTTTTCATGATTCTATTTTAGTTAAATATTGTTGTAGATTTATTTTCTTCCAGGTTTCAGCCCAATAACCTTTGTGTTTGTAGAGATATTCCACATTTATCATCATTTACAGAAGGAACCTGATAAATAACCGTGTCTGCTCTGAATCCAGACGTATAACCTGCTGTTTTTTCTGCAGCAGAAGAGGAAAGTGGAGCCGGTTCCGTTGGCGACTCAGGTTCCTCCGGCCACGCCCGTCCCCTCCCTGCCCAGCTCAGCCGAAGCGTCGCAGGCGTCCGTGTTTCCTGCCGTCAGAGAGACCAACAACGCCTTCAAGACCCGGGACGACCACGAGCAGCTGTCCTCCCTCACCACGGTTAGACGGCGTCACCACAGGCGTCTCACACCGTTCATAGAAAGACATCTAGCTAGTAGGGATGGGATGGAGAATGTATAACGTTAATGGAGTGTGTGTTTCAGGTGGTTCCGTCGTATTTGACAGTATTTTTCTTTCTTTATAGTTCTGTTTTTGAGTGCAGCTCATATATCCCTTTTAAAAAGGAGAATTTATTTATTTCTATTAGTAATAATGTGTTCCACATTCTTGTGTATTTTCACAGTTAAATATATTTCTACAGTTATCTCAGTATCAAGGCGATTTCCAAGTAAATAAACTTTATCCGAATCAAACTCCTTTTTTTCCAAAATTAGAATCGATAAAGAATCATATCGTTAATCAGCATCAATAATGGAATCAACATAATCATATTGATTCTCATCAATACTACCTATCATATTATATAATGTCTGAATAATTATAACTATTTAGTACCTGGTGACAGTTTTCTGTGTCTTTTTTAATAAAAAAAAAAAAAAAAAAGAAAAAGCGTCAAATTATTAAAATTCCTGCTGCGAAACGTGGAGAATATCGTCACAAAAACACAGAACCTGTTTAAATCAGAGAATATTCTATTTATTAATGATGTTGACAGTGGATATGCGTAGTTGTGATGTCACTAATGTTTCTATTATTAGTTATTTAATAGATTTTCAAAGATAAAATGATGAAAACCTGTTTTAAATCACCTTCATCGAGTGGAACCAGCTCAGCTGCTTTAACTTTAAACCTTTATTCACTTTATTATTTCTCAATAAACACGTGGAGGAGCTGCACCGGAGTTTATCTGTGTTTAATTGAAGAGTTTAATCATTAATTAATATAAATCTTCTCTTTTTTTAATGTGAATAGAACGGAACAGCACGGAGACTCGTCCCCTCACAGCCTGGAAGGAAGAGGAAAGCAAACTGTGGAGCTGCAGATGAGGTTAGTAATTAAACTAAATGTAATATTTAACAGTCTAAAATCTAAAGTTAGGACTTATGAGTCTCCGTGTTGTTGGTTTTTACCATTTAGGCTGAGAAAAAAAACTTAAGAAACTCACATTTTCAAGCTTCTTTGTTTTCTGTCCTTATATAATATAAATATTCTCGTTCTTCATGTTTGATTTTATGGATCAGAAACGTCAAACTCATTTTAGTTCATGGGCCAAATACACAACAAATATGATTTCACCAGTAAAATGGACCAATAACAACCTCCTTTATATAAAACAACACCGTTCATTAACCAATCAGGTGATAAACAGCCAGAAAATAAATGCAATTTCACAAATATTCTTATATTTCCATTTTTTTCACACTCATCAGAATCATTTAGGGCCTGAATTTAATCCTGTAGCGGCCTGATTCTGGCCCTCGGGCCATAAGTTTGACACCTGTGTTGTACATTAATGAGAAGGATTAATTAATTAATGAATTAAGGCTGCAGCACAACATGTTATAGAGTATTGGTACAATATAAACTTTATAAAAACTTTATTTAAAATATCTGTCGTGACATTTAAATCATTTCACATCATTATTATTTATTTGCTGCTGAATCTTTGGACATTAACACAATAATTAATAATAATCCATCAACAATTAGCAGCAAAACGTTCATGACTCATAATTAATTTATCTTAATGATTGTTTAGTTGTTGTTTAGCTTCATGAATTAATCCATTAGAAGATTAAACTCTTTACACTTTTATCCTAAAACCAATGAAGACCATAAATGACATATTCTTCTCAAACAGCTTGATTATTGTCACTAAAGGTAAGTTTAACCCGTTAAAACGATGTTTATGGTTCAATAACATGTTCTATATTCTATTTGTTGAATATAAAACAATAAATACATAAATAGTTTCTAAATGTTGAGGAATAAATTCACCATAAATCACATTTACACATGAATAAATGTCTATTTATTCTATTTATTCTCATTTCCATCATTTTCTTTTAGGCAGATTTTTATGGTTGAATTATATCGGTGCAGTGATGAAATAATAATTAGTTTTATAAAAGTTTGTTGTCTCATTTAAAGCTGAACTTTATATATTATGTAGTTTTGTTGGTAAATTAACAGAATCAACGTCTGTTTTTGTCTTGTTTCCTTCATCAGGTTTAGTTTCTGTTCGCGTCTTGTTATAAATCAACGTCTATTAATAGATTTGATCTAAATATTCATCTAAATAAATGCATGATATCTGTTTTTGAGACGTCGGTGGAGGAACTCTGCACCAAACAAACGCTGAAAACTAAGCGAGTTTATCAGATCTGACGATTTTTCCTGGTTGTTTCTGTTCATAAACGTCATAAAACTTGTGTTTTCTTTCCCAAACTGTTTATTTCTCCATGTCTAGCGTCTCTTTTATCGGAGGCGGCTGCTAAACCCGCTGGATCGATCTAAAACAACAAACCTGCCCCTAATTATTTGACTCCCCCCTTTATTTGTCAAAAGCCTGTGTTTTTGTGTCTCTTTCTGCTAGATGATAAAGGTTTTGCAGTATAACAAGCCGCAGAGTGCCAGTGTCTTTCTGCCACCACCAGAGGTCTGTTGGATTCCTTATTAGAGCTCAAACTATTAGTCCATTAATCGATCAGTGAAAATCCAGTAATCGTTGAAATCATTTATAGATTCTCTGGTTCCATCGATGTGCAGCTGTCTGTTAAATATTAGAGGAAAAACAACATTTTTATCATTTATTGTTTTCTTCCCAAATGACTCCCTTCATTCGTTATAGAGCTGCAATGATTAATCAGTTGGTTTCTAAT
The DNA here is from genome assembly GCA_030544235.1 of Lepturacanthus savala. Classification (NCBI taxonomy): domain Eukaryota; kingdom Metazoa; phylum Chordata; class Actinopteri; order Scombriformes; family Trichiuridae; genus Lepturacanthus; species Lepturacanthus savala. The sequence continues at coordinate 1,299,008 of CM060479.1, forward strand.
TATTTTCATAATCGATTAATCAATGAGTAGAAACTAAACTAATCAATACATTAATTAACCATCAAAATACAAACTAGAGTATTTAACGTCTACAAAACTAAATCTAACTCCTACTTTTGGTCTTTTACACATTAATTTGTATAAAGATGCATCTTGTGTCAATTAGAACTGTAACGATTAGTCAATTAATCAATTAGCTGCTAACGAGTACATTAATTAACTATTTTGATAATCAATTAATCAGTTTTTAATTAGAAAATGTCTAAATTCTCTGGTTCCAGCTTCTCTTCTCTGATTATTTCCTGGTTTCTTTAGTCTCTATAATAATAAACTGATGATCTTTGGGTTGTGACTGTTGGTCTGGACATGCTTTTATTTTGAAGGGCCCCTATTTTAACTGTATTCCTAGTTTAATATTTAAATTTTCATGGTTTATTCATAACAAATATCTGTGTTTATGGTCCTAAAGCAGCTTTAGCAACAATACAGTCTGCCTCAATCAATTAATTGATTAGTTGATGATTATTACATGAATTGATTAATGGATTTGAGTCATTTTAAAGAAGAAAATGTCTAAATTCTCTGGTTCCAGCTTCTCTTCTCTGATTATTTCCTGGTTTCTTTAGTCTCTATAATAATAAACTGATGATCTTTGGATAAAAAAAGACATTTTAGGTTGAATCTTCAGCTTTTTGGCACATTTTACACCATTTATTGAACCAAACAACTAATCGATTAATCATTTCAATAATCAGTTATTTTCAGTCCTGTTATGTTTTATGCTGCGATTAATAAATAGAAAGTTAATCAGCAACAATCAAGTCAAACCTTCACTGTTATCAGCTGGTGAAATAGATGATTTTATTTCAATAATCAATAGATTTGGGAAACAACGATCACCATTTTAGTTTGAATTTGATTGGTTGTTAATGAATTTCAGTCATTTTTAAGAAGGTGTAGGTTGAATCTTCATCTTTGGGAAACACTGATCCACATTTAATGAACCACACAACTCATCGATTAATCAATAGATCAATAAATGATCAGAATAGTTTATTTTTTAAATTCCTGCCTATAGTTTGTGTTGCTCTGCCTTCGTGGTTCCACTAGAACAGAGGTGCTGTTTAATCCTGGTAACGTCAACACTTTAAAAGATCTCCCGGTTGTTGTTTTCCTGATTTAAACCCCTGATTTCCTGATTTAAACCCCTGATTTCCTGATTTAAACCCCTGATTTCCTGATTTAAATCCCTGATTCCCTGATTTAAATCCCTGATTTCCTGATTTAAACCCCCGATTCCCTGATTTAAACCCCCGATTCCCTGATTTAAATCCCTGATTCCCTGATTTAAATCCCTGATTTCCTGATTTAAATCCCTAATTTCTTGATTTAAACCCCTGATTTCTTGATTTAAACCCCTGATTTCTTGATTTAAACCCCTGATTTCCTGATTCAAACCCCTGATTTCCTGATTTAAACCCCTGATTTAAACCCCTGATTTCCTGATGTAAACCCCTGATTTAAACCCCTGATTTCCTGATTTAAACCCCTGATTTAAACCCCTGATGTAAACCCCTGATTTCCTGATGTAAACCCCTGATTTAAACCCCTGATTTCCTGATTTAAACCCCTGATTTCCTGATTTAAACCCCTGATTTCCTGATGTAAACCCCTGATTTCCTGATTTAAACCCCTGATTTCCTGATTTAAACCCCTGATTTCCTGATGTAAACCCCTGATTTCCTGATTTAAACCCCTGATTTCCTGATGTAAACCCCTGATTTCCTGATTTAAACCCCTGATTTCCTGATGTAAACCCCTGATTTCCTGATTTAAACCCCTGATTTCCTGATGTAAACCCCTGATTTCCTGATTTAAACCCCTGATTTCCTGATTTAAACCCCAGATTTCCTGATTTAAACCCCTGATGTAAACCCCTGATTTCCTGATGTAAACCCCTGATTTCCTGATTTAAACCCCTGATGTAAACCCCTGATTTCCTGGGGTTCCTAACCTCTGGTCCTCCACCCCCAGGACTCCCAGGACAGCTCCGACGGGATCCCGTCCGCTCCCCGTATGACCGGCAGCTTGGTGTCGGACCGCAGCCACGACGACATCGTGACCCGCATGAAGAACATCGAGTGCATCGAGCTGGGTCGGCACCGGCTGAAGCCCTGGTACTTCTCCCCGTACCCGCAGGAACTCACCACGCTGCCCATCCTCTACCTCTGCGAATTCTGCCTCAAGTACCTCAAAAGTCTCAAGTGTCTCCAGAGGCACCTGGTGAGGATCTGTGTGAGGAGTCGTCTACAGAAGCTCGAATCGCTGCTTCCTTCATTTAAAGATAACTTCTCTCTCTGTCTCATCCAGACAAAGTGTAACCTGAGACATCCTCCAGGAAACGAGATCTACAGAAAAGGAACCATCTCCTTCTTTGAGATCGACGGCAGGAAAAACAAAGTCAGTGTTCAAATATGTCTGGAAACGTTATTACAGCAGCTTCTTTAAGGGGTTTTAGAACAGAAACCCAGAATATGGAGGACAGAAAGCACCAGAATCAAAGATGAATAAATAAATGACTCTGCACATAAATACATAAACCAGGAAATGTCCATGTTGAATTATTTTCTATTTATTAATTTAAAAAATATGAAGTATTTGAGTATTATTTTATTATTAATTTATTTGATTTTACATTTTATTAAATTTAAAAAGTTTTTTGTTGGAAATAAATTTGTGTGTAAAGGGAAAATATTAGACAATTATAATAAATTAAATACAGTGGTATATTTATTTATAATTCATTATGTAATTTCATTTCATTTTTAGTTTCATTTTATTAGTGAAAATAAATTATTCCTTTTTTTTGCCATAATAAAATAAATTATTCAGTCGATAAAAATACCAGTAAATGTCCATATTTACCAAATTATTCATTTAATTAATAAAATAAATATATTTGTGTATTATTTTGTATTTATTTAATTATTTTTTTTACAATTTATTATATTCTATATATAAAATATATATTTACATTTTTGTTAAATTAATTAATTAATAATTACATTTTTTTAATGATCAATATGGAAAATATTTTAAACTAAATTAATTCATTTAAAATGGGAACTGATACACAAATAATAGGAAATAAATACTACAAAATTAAATAAAATATTAATTTATGTATGCAGTATGGAATATAATCTATATATCATGTAATTAAACATTTTAAATTAAATAAATAAATGTGCAAAGATAAAATAATAAACTAATATTAAATAAATATCCCCTGAATTAATTAATTAAGTCAGTTTAATAAACATTCTGTCATTTTCTTATTTATGGATGGATTTATAATAAAAATAAATTCTTCTTTATTTTTCTGGTGACCTCTTGACCTTCCCTCAGCGACCCCTGGAGGGTCCCCAGACCCCAGATTGAGAACCACTGATTGACTTAGATTTGATTGTATTTTCCAGACTTATTCCCAGAACCTGTGTTTACTGGCTAAATGTTTCCTGGACCATAAAACTCTGTACTACGACACGGACCCGTTCCTGTTCTACGTGATGACGGAGTACGACTCCAAAGGATTCCACATAGTCGGATACTTCTCTAAGGTACAGAAACCAAAAACTCACTGATGAACTACTGATCACTCGAATTCTATGAAACTGGACTCTTTATTGGTCCTTTAATGCAAGATGATGAGATTTATCTTTATTTGGTGACTTAAAAACCCCAAAAACATGATGTTGAATGTGGCTCAAAGAGACATCAGTGCATTTTATTCCTGATATTTTAATCCTATTTTAATAAATTAACACCAGTTCCAGATAAACGCTGAGTTTAATTTATTAAAACATAATAAATCCTAGAAGAAGACGTTAAATTCTCTGATAATAATAATTAATTATCACCATGGATCCGGTGCAGTGAGAAAATAAAAGGTTTAAAATAAAACTTCCACCTTTCTGTGTTAGAATATGCAGATAAACTACAGGAACTAACTACAGGGCTGTAATCTGACTCTAAATGTGATTTATAGGGTATTTTATTTACATTTACTATAGTTTTTTTTCCAGTATTTTAAGTTGAAAGTCATTTTTCTGCTCTACTTTAACTCCAGACATGGATTCTATGTAGTTCTACAGTAATAACTGCTGTTGTATGTATAATAATAATAAATAGAACCACGTTTTAAGTCTTTATATTTAAATATTTAAATGTAAAATCAGTTTTAATGCTGTGATGTAAGTTTCACTGATGTAAAACCAGAACAATCAGGATGAATTCTTACTTTTAAATCCTTCAGGCTGTTTGAGGTGATTTTATTGTGTGACCACAGGAAAAGGAGTCGACTGAGGACTATAACGTGGCCTGTATCCTGACGCTGCCTCCGTACCAGAGGAGAGGATACGGGAAGCTGCTCATCGAGTTCAGTGAGTGGACGATGAGTTCTTCTCATTCTTTTAACTCCTCTCATGTTCTAATGCTGATGTTTTCCATCTCTAAGGTTATGAGCTGTCGAAGGTTGAAGGGAAGACAGGAACTCCAGAGAAGCCTCTGTCTGACCTGGGCCTCCTGTCCTACCGCTCCTACTGGTCTCAGACCATCTTAGAGATCCTCATGGACCTGAAACCAGACAACGGGGAGCGGCCACAGATCACCATCAAGTACGAGGCAGTCGTCTCCTCCTCAGTTTCCTCACACTCATTATTTAATGTCCCTGTTTTCATGCGTTTTCTTCGTTTTCTGTCGAACCTCCAGTGAAATCAGTGAGATCACGAGTGTAAAGAAAGAAGACGTCATTTCAACACTTCAGTACCTCAACTTAATCAACTATTACAAGGTGAGAGAGAGAAATGATGATTATCATCATATTACATGATTAATCTGATTAATCTGTTGATTAGTTGTTTATAAAATGTGGATCAGTGCTTCCCAAAGCAAAGAAAATGACTAATCACTTATTAAAACAGTCAAAATAATCAATTATTCTTTCATTTCCATCAATAATTTATAGTATTGTTCATGTTTCTTGCTCCTAATTGACAGATATTAAAGTCAAGCTGCTGATTATTTTCATTACTGATCAATCTGTTGATTATCTTCTGATCTATTGATATAAAATGATAGTAAATCAGTGGCAGTGGTTCTCAAACAGGGGCACGCGTCCCCCTGGTGGTACGTGGAGGTACTGCAGGGTCCATGACTCTTTATGTTCATACACAGAATTATAGATTCACTCTTTAATTTTATTATCCTAAAAACAAACACCCGTTAATCCAGCGTCTCCTATACAGTCTGTGCTCGTTAACAACCTGCCGTTACCATGACAACTAACGATGGAGATGTGGCTAAAGCTGAAAATACAGATAAACAAGTGAAAAAAGAAAGTGATAATTTTCATTTTTTGATCCTAAAAGACCAAATATTTAATTATAAAGTTATTAATTTATTTTCACATTAAACAACATGTATTTATAATTAACTCCTACATTTATTTATTTAGTTATTTATGTATATTTTTATTTTCGACCAATATGAATTTAGCATTTATTTGTTCATCTTTTACAGCGAGTGTCAGAACCACTGATACCAACTAACAGCTGTTAATAGTTGATTAATCTATCAATTAATAAAACAGTTAATTGATTTGTTGTTTGGTTCATAAAATGGGGTAAAATACCAAACATTCAACCTAAAATGACTAATTGATTAATGGTTTCAGTTCATAATGAAGCAGAAAACCTCGTCTCACACGTTAAACGTGGGTCGAACATGTGTAAAAGTTCCTTTTTGTCCTTGTTTCTCAAACGCAGGGTCAGTACATCTTGACTCTGTCCGAGGACATCGTGGACGGACACGAACGAGCGATGCAGAAGAGACATTTACGCATTGACCCCAAATGTCTTCACTTCACACCCAAGGACTGGAGCAAGAGAGGGAAGTGGTGAAACCCCCAAAAACAACAGGATCAGAGAGAATCCAGAACGGTTTCTGGCCCAGGACTCCATGAACTAAAGAGGCTTTTATTGTGAATACTCATCATTATATATTGTGGGATTTCAGGACAAAGAGAGACTGAAAAAAATAGAAGAGTAAAAAGATCCTGATTATGACTGAAACTGTGTTTGAAAGTGGGACAAAGGTGATCGTTAACTGGTGTAAAGTGAAGGTGAGATATTAATGATAATTGGATTTATTCATTTCCTTTAAACACAGTTTTTTCTTCCTATTTTACTTATTTTTGGTCAAAACAAGTTTATTTTCATCTCTGGGGTTTGAATCTGACGCAAAAAGACGTAGAAGTTTGTAAATATAGTTCCACAAAATCCCCCAAAAACGTCACTTTAATGATTTTAAAGAAAAACCTTTGACTCATTGAACAAATAATTAATATCCAACACTATTAAATTCCTTCAGAACGTCTTCTGAACAAATTCTTTTATTAAATACACACAGAAAATGTAAAGATTCTTCATCATCTTCATCCTCTGAGTGCCTGAATCTCTGCCCAGAAACACAACTAATAGTTTTCTGCTGCAGCTTCTGGTTCTTTTTAATGAGTTAAATGTTGATTTAAGAGCCAGTTTGGTGGGTTAATAATGTGTCGCTTGGTTTAAATAGAGGTATTTATACTCGTAAATCTGTATTTTTTTGTTTTATTCCCCTCAGATAATGTCAGGATCATCACATGAGACAAATCAAACATGTTTCCTGTTACTGTACATAATGGACCTGATTTAAAAAGACAAACTAAAACAACAGAAAAGAACTGCTTTGAAGACAGAAGCCATGAGAAATGTAAATTGTGTACAGTTAGTTCTTTTTTTATAATGTAAACTGCACAATATCAATAGGAAAAGAGCAAAGCAGTGATCTTATGTTTGTGTTTTATGTTTACATGTCACAAAAAGCCGTTGTATTTACTCTGTTGAAGAATAATTCGTATATTATCTTTAAGTGAAACAGTTGAGAGGATGATTTGAACGTTTGATATGAAACGCTTGTTGAATTGATAAAAAACGTTGAAAACCATCAAAGTGTTTGAATAATTTCCTTTAGAGATATTAACTGATTAGTTGACAAATATCGAATTGATCTCCAACTATTTTTATAATCAATTTGAGTCAATTTATAGAAGAAAATGTCTAAATTATCTTTATTTCCTGGTTTCTTTAGTCTCTATAATAGTAAACTGATGATCTTTGGGTTGTGGATCATTTTGAGCATGCTTTTATTTTGAAGGGCCCCTATTTTGACCGATTCCCAGTTTAATATTTAAATTTTCATGGTTTATTCATAACAAATATCTGTGTTTATGGTCCTAAAGCAGCTTTAGCAACAATACAGTCTGCCTCAATCAATTAATTGATTAGTTGATGATTATTACATGAATTGATTAATTGATTAGAGTCATTTTTAAGTAGAAAATGTCTAAATTCTCTGGTTCCAGCTTCTCTTCTCTGATTATTTCCTGGTTTCTTTAGTCTCTATAATAATAAACTGATGATCTTTGGACAAAAAAATACATTTTAGGTTGAATCTTCAGCTTTTTAAATCATTTTATGAATCAAACAATCGATTAATTAATTATCAACTATCACAATCATTAGTTGCAGCCTTCATTTTCCTTTTCAGCTGAAATAATTAGAATATAATGAAAACGTTCAAGTCCAAGCCTTTATTTCTGAAATGATTATTCTATATAATCCTTCTGGAGCTGTAGATGCACCTGTTTAATGTTATTAACAGAGAGGTTTTAGAATCAGGTTAAACTTCTATAATTAGATCCTGTTAATTAACAGACTAGACAGGCTGGTTAAAAAGTAAAAGCTGAATTAGTTTAAGGTCATGAATCAGCAAAAATAAATATAAATTGTACTTTTACATAAACTTTGTTCAAAATAACAATAGAGTCTTTAAAGCAGTGAGTAAATGCAGTAAAAGCAGTGAGCTGCAGCTGCAGCGTGTGTTTTATCCAGCAGGGGGCAGCAGAGTGTAAAAAAACAATATAATAAAAAAAAAAAACTCGTGTTTGTTCAAAAGTGCATCAATAAAGTTTAAACTCGACCCGGAAACAGCAGAAACCACCTGAGCAGGTAAATAATGGAGTTTAATACTGAGTTAATCTGCTGCTACAACCACATGGTGACCACGTGCAGGGATGGAGGTTTTATTTAAATTAACAACTTTATTGATAAAGTTTAAAAATACAACCAGCAGTTAAACGGTTTAACAACATTTGGCATCTCATATTAACATTAAACAAGGTAAATATGTCAATATATCTACAGAATAAGAAGAACAAATTAAAATTAAACGTATTTAAATAGTGAAGTGGAATCTTAACGAGTGAAATATCTTGTTTTTGGTAAAAAATAATCCAATATTGAGCAGAATTATCTCGTTTTATTAACAGATAATTCACGTTTTTTATTGATTTTAGTCATTTTGTTGTGTTGTTTTATTAAAAACAAATCATGGAGGAAAAAAAGGTGAAATTATCTGAATTATCTGTCAGTGCAGTAACATCATTCTACTCAGTAACTGCACCAAAAACAAGATATTCACTGTTAATATGTAAATGTTTCTTATTATCAATCATTTTTCAATATAGATCTTAAACTACAGGAAAGAGAATTGATCTTTATGTGTAACTGTTCAGTTATTAGATATCAACATGTTGAATTTATCATTCTTTATTTTTATGATATAATAATAAATCATTAGCTTCTAAATAATTGGAATACTGGATTGAAAGAAGTTCTTTTTGTTCTTATAAATATCAATGTGTATAAATGTATAATTTTATAGTGAATTTCTTTAATTTTATTGGATATAGAACATGTAAATGTAGAAATCATCATGTTGTTAATACCAGAACAACAGCTCACATCCTCTAGTTGTGACTTAGTGACTGTCCCTGACTCTGACTCCTGCAGGGCTGATATTTCCCATTAGTTCCTGAACTGTGACGTGTGTTTTCTGTTTCCTCTGAAACGTCTCTCCCTGCATCTCACATCACATCACATCACATCACATCACATCACATCACATCACATCACTTCACACCCGTTCCCAGGTGCAGCAGAGGAATTTCACACTTATCTAATATCCAACGTCCTCATCCTGAACTAAACTCACGTTTCCTGCTCGTCCTGAATCCACATTATTCTATTAACTGGACCTGACAGCAAAATAAAACTAGATATATACACGGCAGAGATAATAGAGATGCAACGATTAATCGATTAATTAACTATTCGGATAGAAAATGTGTAAATTCTCTGGTTCCAGCTTCTCTTCTCTGATTATTTCCTGGTTTCTTTAGTCTCTATAATAATAAACTGATGATCTTTGGGTTGTGGATCATTTTGAGCATGCTTTTATTTTGAAGGGCCCCTATTTTGATTGTATTCCCAGTTTAATATTTAAATTTTCATGGTTTATTCATAACAAATATCTGTGTTTATGGTCCTAAAGCAGCTTTAGCAACAATACAGTCTGCCTCAATCAATTCATTGATTAGTTGATGATTATTACATGAATCGATTAATGGATTAGAGTCATTTTAAAGAAGAAAATGTCTAAATTCTCTGATTATTTCCTGGTTTCTTTAGTCTCTATAATAATAAACTGATGATCTTTGGACAAAAAAAGACATTTTATGTTGAATCTTCATCTTTTAAATCATTTTATGACCCAAACATCTAATCGATTAATCGTTTTAATAATCAACAGATTAATTTCTTATTAAAGTAGTGGTTAGTTTCAGCTTTATTGTGTATTTTATAGCTTTAATTGATGAATAGAAAGTTAATCAGCAACTTTATTCACACTCAGTCTATTCATCACTTTTCAAGCAGAAACACCAACGTTTCCAGCAGCTGAAATATGAAGATGTTCTTTATTATTTATGAAACTGAACTCAGTAACTTTGTGTTCTGCACATTTAAAGATTATACATTTTATTTCCTGACATTTCATAGACAAACAAGAGAATCCAGGAAACATCCGTCAACTTAATGGATAAAGAAACTAATAGAGTCTGGGATGAAGGAGATAAAACTTCAGACAAGACAAATATGTTGGTTTTTATTTTCCTGAATCATTTCCACACGGTGTCACTGCAGCACTGGAGCAGTCAGACGGCCTGAATGACCTCTGCTGTTAGAAGATTAGAGGATTCACAGCCTCACAAATCAACCTGCAGCTACAAACTACAGCAGCAGCAAGTCACAGGCGTATTAATGGAGTCACAGCGACGGATGGAACCAGCCTGGAAGTCAAAGAAACTCATTCTTAGAGTCCTGTTGATGGAAAGAACCCTTGGATTTTACCTCTGAATGATGTAACAGGACATTTTTATGCTGTAGTTTATCTTTTCTCTGCTTCTTCTTTCAGATTCTGAATCATAATCAACAGATTCGTCTCCGTGACCTTTGACACAGAAACAGGTTTACAGGCTTTTTGCTGTTTTAGTTTTTTTTGTTTTAAAGAAAAAAACAGTTTTACTACTATCAACATGTGCCTCTGTTTTTATTTTTCTTATCTGTACAGGACACACAGCACCAACAACGCAGGCTCCTTCACCTCCAACCCCCCCTCCTACACACACACACACACACACACACACACACACACACACACACACACACACACACACACACACACACAGCCATATGTTGGTTAGGGGGATGGTGCTGCTGCTGGACGTCATAGGATGATTTCACCCAAAATCACAGGTGTGTGTGTGTGTAAGTATGAATGTGTGTGTCTATAAGCGTGTGTGTGTGTGTGTGTGTGTGTGTGTGTGTGTGTGTGTGTGTGTGTGTGTGTGTGTGTGTGTGTGTGTGTGTGTGTGTGTGTAGGAGGTAGAACCTTCAGCTCTTCTCATTGTTCTGAGAGCAGGTTGATTGTTTGTTGTGGTCTGGTTTGGGGAGTACACAGATGTCTCACCACAAATAAACAAAAAAGTGTCACGCACACACACAAACACACACACACACCCCTCCCTCACACACACACACACCCCTCCCTCACACACACACACACACACAGTCGTTTTCACCTTTGCCCCTGAGCCGCCCTTTTTTCAGCCTTTATCTCTCTGCTGCAGAAATGTCTGTTTTGGCAGGACTTTTTTTTTTACTAATTGAGCCGTGTGACACGTTTACATCATATTAAACTAAAAATAATCAGAAATTCGACTTTAAATGATCAGTTTTAATGTTTTAGATCAGTCATTTTTGTTTTAATTCAGTGAAACGTCTTTTAAAGACACCTAGAATCAGCTTCTGCTGCTGCTGCTGTGGCTCAACCTCTCTGACAAGGAGATGAGGAGGGGGAGGAGTGTGTGTGTGTGTGTGTGTGTGTGTGTGTGTGTGTGTGTGTGTGTGTGTGAGCGAGCGAGAGAGAGAGAGAGAGGGGGTTGGCTCTAGCGTGATGTGAATGGAATAGAATCAGCGCAAGAGAGGGAGAGAAAGAGGGAGGACGGCACAAATCAACCTGCCTCTGCCTCTAACTCTACAGCAGAAACAGACGGAGCCGGCACACACACACACACACACACACACACACACACGGATCGGGGAAGTGTGTGTGTGTTATTTTATTTTTGGACGAGAGGAGGAAGAGAACGGCAGACAGGAGGAGGAGGAGGAGGAGGAGGAGAAAGCGGCTCACCGTGGAGATAGATAGCAGAAAAATGCTGTCATGGGGAGAGTGGACAGAGAGGAGCAGCAGGATGAGAGGAGGCAGCAGCCAGCAGCTCCACGGCTGAAATGTGGAGGTAAGAACTAACCTTTCTGCTGCTTTTTGTCTGAGAATTCGCCTCAACGGATTCAGACAGACAGGCTCTGCACACCATGTGTGTGTGTGTGTGTGTGTGTGTCACCGACCTCCTGTGCAGGCATGTGCCTCACACACACTCGCAGACAATGTATGAATGTGGAAATAACGATTCACTTATCACATCTATTTAGAAAAAACGCTTTTTTTCTCCTTCTGGTTTGAATCCAGCTTTGCAACCTTTGTCGCATTTCATCCCCGGCCTCCTCCTCCTCCTCCTCCTCCTCCTCCTCCTCCTCCTCCTCCTCCTCCTCCTCCTCCTCCTCCTCCTCCTGACACTAACCCCCCATCTTCTCCCTCCTCTCCATTGTGCCGCCTGCAAACGAGGCGCAATTGTCTTTATAAAAAAACAGAAAAACCTGTGTTATGACATTGTCAAGACGCTGCCGCCGCCGCGGTGGTGGCGATAAAAACCGAGGGAGGGACAGATGCAGGAAGAAAAAAAATAAAAAAGCAGGCGAGGATGATGATGTGTCCAGAGATGAGGAAGAATAAGAGAAATGCAGCGTGTTGGGTCTGGTTTTTCATGTGATGTGTACAGACGGTGATGGAATGGAGGCACCGCTGGATTTGGGGTGTTGTTTTCAAGGTGGTAGAGAAAATGAGGGATGATGCAGGAGTCAGGCCCCCTCCTCCTCCTCCTCCTCCTCCTCCTCTCCTCCTCTTCCTCCTCCTCTCCTCCTCCTCCTCTCCTCCTCCTCCTCCTCTCCTCCTCCTCTCTGCACTCTTAATTTGAGACGTTGGTTTTGTGCTGAGGGGAAGCAGCAGGGATGGACAGAGCAGCAGATTACATAAGCTGCTGCACGTTTGAAACAGGCTGGATGTGTTTTAACCCGACGTGATGGACAGATTCTCTGCAGGAAGGAAAAGACGTGTGATTGGCAGGGATGGATGGCATTGTGTGTGTGTGTGTGTGTGTGTGTGTGTGTGTGTGTGTGTGTGTGTGTGTGTGTGTGTGTGTGTGTGTTCCTGGCGAGACGTGTTTTCATCAGGGTGAACTTTGAATACACAGCGTTTGTGTGTGTGAAGAATCCACCTTTGTTTTTCCTACTGCTGCTTTTATAGGAAACAGCTGTTTAACCAACTGTGTCCAATAAAGATGAAACTATGAAACTATTGATTATTGAAATGATTAATCAATTAGTTGTTTGGTTCATAAAATGTCTTTTTCTGTCCAAAGATCATCAGTTTATTATTATAGAGACTAAAGAAACCAGGAAATAATCAGAGAAGAGAAGCTGGAACCAGAGAATTTAGACATTTTCTTCTTTAAAATGACTCTAATCCATTAATCAATTCATGTAATAATTATCAACTAATCAATGAATTGATTGAGGCAGACTGTATTGTTGCTAAAGCTGCTTTAGGACCATAAACACAGCTATTTGTTATGAATAAACCATGAAAATGTAAGTATTAAACTGGGAAAACAGTCAAAATAGGGGCCCTTCAAAATAAAAGCATGTCCAGACCAACAGTCACAACCCAAAGATCATCAGTTTATTATTATAGAGACTAAAGAAACCAGGAAATAATCAGAGAAGAGAAGCTGGAACCAGAGAATTTAGACATTTTCTACTGAATAAATGACTCAAATCAATTAATCAATTATCAGAATAGTTGTTGATTAATCAACTAATCGTTGCAGCTTTAAAATTCATTCAACTAAAGTTGTATTTCAGACTAGATTAACTACGGGGGAGTTACTACTGGTTCAGGTTTAGAGCTGAAACTAACAACTATTCTAATCCATTGATTATTGAAACGATTAATCGATTAGTCGTTTGATTCATTAAATGGTGTAAAATGCTGATCAGTGTTTTAGTTTTTTTGTCCACAGCCCAAATTATCCTGAGTTTATTGTTATAGAAACAGGTTTGAGAAGCTGGAACCAGAGAATTTGGACATTTTCTTTAAAAATAAAATACTCTAATTGATTAATTGATTATCTAAATAGTCTGTGAATAATGTGGTTGATTAATCAACTAATCGTATAGTAATTGATTGAGGAGATGACAAAGGTACGAATAGTTAAACCATTAAATCCTCTTTGTAAACTCGTCTTTAGTAAAAAGTGACAACACTGAAGCAGTTGGAGAAATAAACTGACTCCATCATTAAATATTGATGGAAGTAGAAAGTGAATCTGTGGTTGTTATTAGACGCCTTTTAAATTCTATTCAATTTAAAATAGGAATAATACAAAGTGCTGTGAATTAAAAAGCCGCGAGTGTTTGAATCTGCTGCTTAAACAACTTCATCACAGACCAGAACTAATATTATATATAAACTATAAGTAGCACAGAGGACGATGGAGCTGAAGGATCAATCTACTATTAGATTAATCATCTTAATAATCAATTAATTGATTTGAGTCATTTATTCAGTAGAAAATGTCTAAATTCTCTGGTTCCAGCTTCTCTTCTCTGATTATTTCCTGGTTTCTTTAGTCTCTATAATAATAAACTGATGATTTATGGGTTGTGGACTGTTGGTCTGGACATGCTTTTATTTTGAAGGGCCCCTATTTTGACTGTATTCCCAGTTTAATATTTAAATTTTCATGGTTTATTCATAACAAATATCTGTGTTTATGGTCCTAAAGCAGCTTTAGCAACAATACAGTCTGCCTCAATCAATTCATTGATTAGTTGATGATTATTACATGAATTGATTAATAAATTAGAGTCATTTTAAAGAAGAAAATGTCTAAATTCTCTGGTTCCAGCTTCTCTTCTCTGATTATTTCCTGGTTTCTTTAGTCTCTATAATAATAAACTGATGATCTTTGGACAAAAAAAGACATTTTATAAACCAAACAACTAATCGATTAATCGTTTCACTAATCAATAGATGAATCAACTCGATGCAGCAGTAATTTGAAGACGTTAGATTCTTGTTGAGTTATTTCATTATTGTAGCATCAGTTAACTGTAATTAGACAGGTTTAATTCATTAAACATCTGTAAAATCACTAAAATCATTGTTGTTATAGTAGATGCTGAGCACCACGTGTCCTTCAGCCTCTCCAGTTATTGTCCAGCAGATAAAACCATGAACATAATCCTCCAAACGCCCCGTCAGTCCCCGTTAATGCCAGCGTGACCTCTGACCTCTGTCAGGAGTCACCGTGAAACCAAATCAATATGAGAAATACACCGATATGAGGAAGAGAAGCTGCGTGTGAGTCGTTAGTCTGATTCCTGCAGGTCTGCAGCAGATCTGAGGGTCCTGGACTCACTGGTCTGGATTTGTTGCCGTAGGCAACGATTCTCTGCCATAAAACGGAAATTCATGCTGCAAAAAAAGGATTCTGCAGGTTTTCTGTTGGTTGGTGCAGGTGTAGTTAGTTTAGTTTAAGGTTCATCACTGTCTTTGACTATAGCAGAGACGTTTATATTTATTACTTTTACAGTTAAATTAACATGAATATTAAATATATAATATAATATATATATAATATTAAACAGCAGATCCTGGTTGGAGCAGATTAATATGATAATGAAGCTGAGAAACATGTTTTATGATCATTTTAAAATCAGGAATGATGTTTGTTGGTGATTGAGACTATTTCTCATTGATCAATAATCAATAATCAGATTCATCCACTAACATGTTAAAAGAGTTAAAAACTAGAAAATTATAAAATATACCTGTAAGATGCATTTAACTGATAAATTAATAGTGATTATTGATCATCTATAACTGATATTATACATTAATAGTGATTATTGATCATCTATAACTGATATTATACATTAATAGTGATTATTGATCATCTATAACTGATATTATACATTAATAGTGATTATTGATCATCTATAACTGATATTATACATTAATAGTGATTAGTTGATTAATCAATACATTAATTAACTATTATATCATTTTATAGCTGTGATCAATAAATAGAAAGTTAATTAGCTACTATTTTCACAATCATCAGACACTTTTTAAGCAGAAATATCATCATCATCAGGTGAAATATGAAGATATTTCTGGTTTCATTTCCAGGGATCCACCATTTAATGAACCAAACTAATAATCAATAATTAATTGACTGAGAATAGTTAGTTGTTAGTTGCTGAATATTATTTCTCTGTGGTTTGAGTGTTTTTAACCACAGCTCAGTATTTAACACTGAGACCTGCTTATAATAAAAAACAATAAAAACCTCATAAAAGTCATTTATGAATAAAACTCAGTGTTGAACCTGCATCAAGTTATTTTAGTAAAACAGTAGAACTTTAATTAGTGGTTTAATTAATGCCAGTTAATTGTCTATAGGTCCAGTGTGGATGTGTGTAATGTGTAGATGTCGTGGGGGTTACCGGGCAGATTTCTGACTCAGCATCACGTCACTCTTCATTTGGAGCCATTTTACATGGATCCACCCAGGATGAAGTGGAGGAGGAGGAGGAGGAGGAGGAGGAGGAGGAGGAGGGAGGTCTGTCCAGCCTCCTCCTCCTCCTCCTCCCCCTCCTCCTCCTCCTCCTCCTCCTCCTCCTCCTCCTCCTCCTCCTCCTCCTCCTCCTCTTATCAGTGTGTGTTGTCACCTGCAGCCTCCAGCATCACTCCAACATAATGAGTCATTGTCAGAGCAGGAATCACAGCACAGATGAATTAATAGCAGAAACATTCACTGATCAGCAGCTGAAACTGCAGCTGAAACAGCAGTTTACACGTTCTCCATGTGAACAACACCACATATTTGTGGTTTTAAGGATGAATCTGACCTGTAATTAGTCACAAAGTTTATCACATCTGGACTTTTCCAGCTTTAATTTGATGTTTTAATCCTCCCTGATATTATACATTATTATATTAATATCCTCTGATTGGCTGGTTTAAATGGCTGTATAGCTTTAAGTCCTGGCAGCTCTATTTAAGTTAAGGATTATTATTAACGATTATTCACCTATTGATTAGTTACCAATTATTTTGATCATCAATTAATCAATTTGAGTGTCTAATGTGTAAATTCTCTGGTTCCAGCTTCTCTTCTCTGATTATTTCCTGGTTTCTTTAGTCTCTATAATAATAAACTGATGATCTTTGGGTTGTGGACTGTTGGTCTGGACATGCTTTTATTTTGAAGGGCCCCTATTTTGACTGTTTTCCCAGTTTAATATTTAAATTTTCATGGTTTATTCATAACAAATATCTGTGTTTATGGTCCTAAAGCAGCTTTAGCAACAATACAGTCTGCCTCAATCAATTCATTGATTAGTTGATAATTATTACATGAATTGATTAATGGATTAGAGTCATTTTAAAGAAGAAAATGTCTAAATTCTCTGGTTCCAGCTTCTCTTCTCTGATTATTTCCTGGTTTCTTTACTCTCTATAATAATAAACTGATGATCTTTGGATAAAAAAAGACATTTTAGGTTGAATCTTCAGCTTTGGAACCATTTAAACTACTAATAGATTAATCGTTTCAATAATCTATAGATTAATCAACAATCATTGGTTGCAGATCTATTATGTTTTATGCAGCTTCAATTGATAAATAGAAAGTTAATCAGCAACTATTCAATCAATCATCAGGCATTTTTCAAGCAAAAAAAAACAAAAATTCACTTCAATAGTTGTTAGTTTGAGTGCTGCTGACTAGTTAAACAGTATTTTTATTAGGGTTAACAGTATTTATTTAACACCAACACCTTCTTATAATGATCAAATCTATGATTCAGGACCTTTAAGTCGTTGGAAACATGATGGACGATGCAGCGACAGACACTTTCCTGCACAAATCGATTTGGTTAGATTCTCTAAAAATGACACTGGCTCCTTCTTCCTCCTGAGCTGAAGGACGAGGAGATGAACGGCTGCTGCAGCACAAAGAACATAATCACTTCTTCTTTAAATAAATGATGATATTAGTCTGTAATCACTGAGAGTCAGAAACAATCAACATGCCTCTGATGTCACAGCACAGAATATATAAAAGCTCTTTATGTAAGAAAATAAACCTTTTGTCCCGAATCAATTATGTAATCTATACATTAAAGGTTTAAAGTGGTGCAGCGGCTCCTTCTCATTGTTCTCGTTGCTGTTGAAGTGCACTCAGGGGGATTCAGAGCCACTGAAAGCAGAAGGAGAAGCTCTATTCATGCTGCAGCACGTCACTGCTGCTGACGACTGTACACGATAGAACTTTAAATATCAACGGGCTGAAAAGCTCCTGCACAGAGAGGAGGGTAAAAAATACTCAAATAAAAACAGCATCTGGGGTTTAATGTGTGAAATATTATCAGATCATCATCATGTTTCATGTTTCTGTCAAAGAGGAGGAAGTTACAAACCTCAACTGTTTCATTAACATGTTTAACCACATCACTACCAGCTTCATTTATCAGGTTCCTGCTGTAAATGATCATAAATGTTAAATATCTCTACAAACACAAAGGTTATTGGATTAAACCTGGAATAAAATAAATGTCCAACATGTTCAGTGATGACAGAAGAGTCAGAATCTATTGATGCTGCTGTTATAGAGAAAATAGAGTTAGAATAAGGCAAAAACACCTAAAAACGTGGTAGCAGGTAGTTTAACTCTCTAGTTTTATATTCTAGTGGTTTATATATTTAAAATGTATCATCAAATGACACGAATGGACTTTTAACATGAACATGAACATTCATTCTCATCTTAAAAATAAAATAAAATGCTATAAATCCACTGAGGATCATTATAGAACATGTAGAATATATTATATAAGATGTTTATTATAAAGGAGCCAATTAAATAATCACACAAATTAAACATCTAAATAGTCTCTACTACTGATATTCTATTAAACTATTGATTATTGTATTGATGATGTGATATTGATGATATATATTGATGCTGGAACAGTAACATTTACTGTTGGAACTGAGGTTTTTCTCATGCATTATATGCATGAACTCAATGCTGCAGCTGCATCAGGAGGTTCTTGGTTTTAACAGGTTAAAAGTCAACATTGGTTGAGAAAAGAGAAACGAGCAGCTTCTCAGTCTGCAGCCGCCACAGGAAACAGAGAGATGTGACCACGATGGCACAGAGGAAGAAGAAGAAGAACAAGAGGAAGAAGAAGAAGAAGAAGAAGAAGAAGAAGAAAAGGAAGAAGAAGATGAAGAAGAAGAAGATGATGAAGAAGAGGAAGAAGAAGAAGAAGAAGAAGAAGAAGAAGAAGAAGAAGATGAAGAAGAAGAAGAAGAAGAAGAAGATGAAGAAGAAGAAGAAGAAGAAGATGAAGATGAAGAAGAAGAAGATGAAGAAGATGAAGAAGAAGAAGAAGAAGAAGATGAAGAAGAAGAAGATGAAGATGAAGAAGAAGATGAAGATGAAGATGAAGAAGAAGATGAAGATGAAGGCTGCAGGGGAGACGTTTCCTGCAACACTTCCCTTGTTCTATGTTCTGCAGCCGTCGTTTGTCACAGTTTGACATGGATATGTGATTATGTGATATCTGCCTCACAGTCACAGCCTTTTACTGTCCATTTAAAACAGCTGCAGAAATAATATATAAATAAAAAGGCTGCAGGAACTTTATTAAACTGGAATCATTCTGTGAATCATTCTGTGAAAACACTAGTCATTCATGTCTGAAAAGGGCCTGAATGACTGGGTTGTCAATTCATTATATATATATATATATATATATATATATATATATATATATATATATATATGATTCTGATAGGTGATTAATCTATAGATTATTGGAACAATTATTCAATTAGTT
This sequence comes from Lepturacanthus savala, assembly GCA_030544235.1. NCBI lineage: Eukaryota > Metazoa > Chordata > Actinopteri > Scombriformes > Trichiuridae > Lepturacanthus > Lepturacanthus savala. The sequence continues at coordinate 1,318,600 of CM060479.1, forward strand.
GTTTGGTTTCTGGTTTGATCCTGGTTTTATCCTGGTTTGATCCTGGTTTTATCCTGGTTTTATCCTGGTTTGATCCTGGTTTTATCCTGGTTTTATCCTGGTTTTATCCTGGTTTTATCCTGGTTTGATCCTGGTTTGATCCTGGTTTTATCCTGGTTTTATCCTGGTTTTATCCTGGTTTTATTCATGGTTTTATCCTGGTTTTATCCTGGTTTTATCCTGGTTTTATCCTGGTTTTATCCTGGTTTTATCCTGGTTTTATTCACGGTTTTATCCTGGTTTTATCCTGGTTTTATCCTAGTTTTATCCTGGTTTTATCCTGGTTTTATCCTGGTTTTATTCACGGTTTTATCCTGGTTTGATCCTGGTTTCATCCTAGTTTTATCCTGGTTTTATCCTGGTTTTATCCTGGTTTTATTCACGGTTTTATCCTAGTTTTATCCTAGTTTTATCCTGGTTTTATCCTGGTTTGATCCTGGTTTGATCCTGGTTTGATCCTGGTTTTATCCTGGTTAGATCCTGGTTAGATCCTGGTTTTATCCTGGTTTTATCCTGGTTTTATCCTGGTTTCATCATGGTTTTATCCTGCTTGGATCCTGGTTTGTGTTCCTGTGTGGACGTGGTTCCGCCTGCAGAGAAGCAGCAGGGATCGTTTACTCATGGCTGCAGCTCCATGAAACTGGAGACAGACGTCGAATCCTGCAAATACTGATGGTAATTTGTGTCCAGTCACATCATAAAGGACAGAGACGCAGCAGCGATTCAGACGGTTAGAAGATACACACGACTTCTCCAGGAGGTCATGCTTCAAACTGACAGTTAGAGTGTGTGTGTGTGTGTGTGTGTGTGTGTGTGTGTGTGTGTGTGTGTGTGTGTGTGTGTGTGTGTGTGTGTGTGTGTGTGGCAGCAACTCCCACCATCCTGATTAATCGATTAATCTATTGATTATTGAAACAGAAATGAAAACATCTTCATATTTCATTTGCTGGAAACAGTGATTGACTTGTTTCTGAATATAGTTGCTGATTAAATTTCTATTTATTGATCACAGCTACAAAATAAAACACATAGAGCTGCAACTAACGACTGTTCTGATTAATAATAGATTATTTATTATTGAAACAATTAATCGATTGTTTGGTTCATAAAACGTGGATAAACAGTGTTTCCAAAGCTGAAGATTCAACATAAAATGTGTTTTTTTGTCCAAAGATCATCAGTTTATTATTATAGAGACTAAAGAAACCAGGAAATAATCAGAGAAGAGAAGCTGGAACCAGAGAATTTAGACATTTACTGATTAAATAATGACTCAAAATGATTAACACTGTGTTATAGCATCACAACTTTAAATAAAACCCTAAAATAATAATTGGTGATAAATGTAATAGTTTCCAACTAATCAATTAATTGACTCTAATTTGCTTGTGTGTAATATTTTTGTCCATTAATTAGTTTTATTCTGTAATAACTACATTTTACCGTATGAAAATATAAATTATAAATAAAGTTTTAGTTTGATTTTCTCCCACAAAGATGAACTAAAACATTAAAATATTTTCTTATTGCTGCATAATCAGTCATTTTACTTTTCACACATTTTGCTGATCTGATTTTCTGGAGCCCAATCATAAAACAGAGACCTGTAAATGTCTCATATCTGGGTTTTATTTGATGTTTTAATCCTCTAACATTATATATATTTGCAATTTAAAGTACAAAAATCATGTTAATATAGTTTTTACAGCTTCTTTCTGCAGCTTTAGAACCATCAAGCTGTTTCTGTGTTATTATATTAATGAAGCTCACCTCTGATTGGCTGATATATTAATGAAGCTCACCTCTGATTGGCTGATAAATTAATGAAGCTCACCTCTGATTGGCTGATATATTAATGAAGCTCACCTCTGATTGGCTGATATATTAATGAAACTCACCTCTGATTGGCTGATATATTAATGAAGCTCACCTCTGATTGGCTGATTAAATGTGAACGGGGCCGTAACTATGGCAACTACAGTTGTTTTATTTATTTATGCTCTGCACTTGAACATTATTACTGTTAATTAAACCAAAGTAACTCAAATTGGGGCCAAGTAGATGAACTAAAACATTAAATATGTTCTTATTGCTGCATAATCACGACTTTTACTTTTCATACATTTGCTGATATTTACTTTTTTACACTTTTCCTAAACTTTCTCGAGCCCCAACATGAAATATAGACGTATAAATGTTCATGATTTGTCTCATATCTGCACTTTTCTGGCTTTTATTTGAGGTTTTAATAAAACATACACGAAATATTTGCAATTTATAGTAAAGGATCTGATATAACTTGAGATATTTAAATAAAAATGAGTTTTGATTGATTGATCTTTTAAATATTTAGGGGCATTTTATGCTTAATAACCTACTTTTAATACGTAAATACAGTGTTTTTGTTGTTTTAATCTCCCTAACATGATATATTTGTAATTTAAACCCAATAAAAATCAACTTAATGTATTTTTACAGCTTCTTTCTGCAGCTCTAGAACCATCCAGCTGTTTTATTATATTAATTAGCTTCATCTCTAATTAACTAATTAACCCAAAGTATCTAAAATAAAATGACAATCACCAAATAAATGAACTAAAACATTAAAATGCTCCCAGAAATATGTTCTAACTGCTGCATAATCAATAGTTTGCTGATATGTGCTGTACTGACACCAGTATTTATACTTTACAGTAAATAGTTTATATTGATCGATTGATTTATTTGGGGGGATTTTATGCTTAATGACCTATTTTATAGTTTTAATTAACCCAAATTATCTGAACTTGGCACCAAGTAGATGAACTAAAACATTAAAATGCTCTTGAATCAATAGTTTTACTTTTCATACATTTGCTGAAATGCACCTTTTACACTTTTCTTACACGTTCTCGAGCCCCAACATGAAATATAGACGTGTAAATGTTCACGATTTCTCTCATATCTGCACTTTTCTGTCTTTTATTCCCCCTGACGTGATATATTTGTGATTTAAAGCAGCAAAAGCTTCCGATCACTGTCGTTTTACAGCTATTTTCGTGCACACGGCGTCTCAGAGTGAGGGAACAGCGTGATCGAGGGTTTGTCTGCAGCCATTTTACTGGGGCTGAGTTTTCATTGTATAAAAGGGGACATGCAGGAAGTGAAGGAGGTCACAGTTGATGCTGCTGTTAGAGCTGATCTGCTGCTCACAGGAACCGCTCAGACCCACATAATACACACAGTCATGGAGCTGAGGGTCAGTTCCTTTCACACACACACACACACACACACACACACACACACACACACACACACACACACACACACACACACACACACAGCTGCTCTTCCTGTGTGCCGCATCTATACGTCCAGAGTCAGCAGAGATGCACAAAGACGCATGAAGTCAAACCTTCTCACGTCCAGGCCTCAAACACACACCTACACACACACACACACACACACACACACACACACACACACGGCCTGCAGCAAGGTGTATTTTCAGACACAGGAAGTGGCAGCGCTCTGCCAGCGCAGCGTTGATGTCAGATATCAAACAATAGCGTGAGCTGCTTTTCTTTTTTTTCTTCTTCTTGTGTTGGAACAACGTCGTCCACCAACATGTCGGCCGCTGCACGTTCTCCGTCTATTTCTGACAGGAGGAAGTGGAGGTTTTTAATACAGACATTACTAGAGCTGCAGCTTTTCTGATCTGGGGGAGTTTCCTCTTTTGTTCCATACGGCGGCGGGGGGAGGTTCCACGTTTAAACTTCCTCCACCAATGAGAAATAAGTCAAAACATTCGACCACATGCTTCGGGTTTGACGGCGTCTGACTCATCTGAGGATAAAATAAAGACGCTGAAAAAGAAGCGAAACTGGGCCCAGGCGGCGGTGAAGTCACGCGGCGGCTGACCTCCGCCATGACGGTTTACCGTAAACACGCCGGGACTAAAAGAATCAGACTCAGTTATAAATGATGAATAATTAACAGATTAGTGACCCTCGTCTGCTTTGACCCAAACTCATGAATTATTTATGAAGATGGAGACTTTTAAATGTTAGAGAGGGAGGCTGCCCTTCAAAATAAAGGTGTTAAACATAAAATAAGAGTTGAATGAATCTAATGAATCCAGTTATATCTGCTCTAGATTAAAGTTTTACGGTTTTCAAACAATTTGAGGTAATAAAAGTCAGAATAGTGACATAAAAAGTCAAGATATGAGATAAAAATACAAGAAACTACACAAAATGGAGGACTTTTATTTTGAAAATGTCTATGTGTGTGTTGACTCAGCAGCAAATTAAATGTTAATCAGAGGGAAACAGCTTGTATTTAGTAGTTAGTCCAATATTTTTTAGAATTATTTAGAAATATTGAAGTTTTTTAAATAATTTGAGCTAAAAAAGTCAGAATTGTGACATAAAAAGTCCAAAATATGAGATAAAACGTCAAAGAATTTCATTGTATTATAAGAAAATAAGACTAAATTCATGAAAACATAATAAAAAAATCAGAGGACTTTTATTTTGAAATATTTATAAAGAATAATTGTGTTGACTCAGCACACTGCAAAAAATGAACTGCGATCAGGGGAAATGTGTTGTATTTAGTACAAATAATCAAAAATTAACTAGAATTTATTGAATGTTTCAGGTTTTTCAAAGAATTTTCAATAAAAAAAAAGTAGAACATTAAGATAAAAAGTCACCACAGTTTTAATATTTTAAGAAAAAACCCATCTGCCAATGGAATATGATGTTTTAACTCTATTGGATTCAATTTTACAGCCTTTAAAACATGAATCCAGTCATTGAGTTTCCTTGTGTTAAACAGTGTTAATTCTGCTGTTTTCAGACGTTAAAGTGTGATTTCTACTTGACGTGATGTTGTCAGCTGCTGTTTCTGTGTCTGACAGAAGAAATAAACTCAGACAGATGCAGCTTTAACTGTTACAGTAAATATCCAGACGTGTAGAGTAACTGCTGCTCTGTTATCTCACAGAATCACCTTCAAATGTCTGGAAAAACAACGTCAGTGTTTAATAGTGAAGCAGAACATGTGGAGAGGAGAGATTATCTGAGAGGATCAAACTGACGCTGATACTTCTCATCATTCCAGTTGATTTTTCTGAGATTCCTACTTATTTTTGGACATTTCACTTCTCCTCAGTGTGACACTGGTGTCACTGGCCCTTTAATTAAACTTCATTTAACTTGTTCCCACCATAATTCAATTTAATAAATTAATATATAAAACAAGTTATTCAAATATAGTGGTGACATATATGTCACATCAGGCTTTTAACCCTAAAACAGTGACGTATATGTCACAATAAGAAAAATGAGCTGTTCTATTAATTTATCTGATTCACTTACTATTGAATTAACACATTAGATTATATTAAATTATACTTTATTCATCCCACAATGAGGAAATGCAGCTTATAAAAGTTATAAAAGAAAGAAATAAATGTGGAAAAAATGAAGAAAACACAACAAATCAACCATTCGATGCAAAAACAAATACTGAGGAAATAGAAATAAGATGCTTGATATAAAAGTATTTATAGGTCAAGTGGTAAAAATGGTGTAAATGTGCAGAAATACTAATAATAAGTTAGTGATATTTAAATTGTAATGGAATAAGTAAGTAAAAAGTTCATTATTTCATTAGTAATAGTAATATTTGTTACCACAAAACACACACCTTATTGTGAGTAGTAGTAGTAGTAGTGTATATATATATAGCATAGTATATATATATCAATATTGATTAATCATTTGATTTGATTCTGGTTTCTTTAGTCTCTATAATAGTAACTGTTATATTAACTGTGATATATGTGGAGAAAATGGAAAATAAAGACAAAATATGTGCTACTGAGCATGAAAAGGATCCGTTTTCAAATGATAAATAAATGTACTATAAATATAAATATGATGCATTTATGTGACATCACAGATCTGTGAAAGTTTAGAGTTTAATATTCAACATAATTCTCCTTTCAGCAGAAATGTGTCCAGGTTCTTCTGTTAAATCCTTGGACACAGGTTCAGATTAATATTCCTGCAGGGATCAATGACTCAGACTGACGTTTGTAAAGTGTCTGAATGAAATGTTGAGATAATAGAGAGAGAAGAGCTGCTGGACTCAGCCACATCACTGTCTGCAGTGTGTGTGTGTGTGTGTGTGTGTGTGTGTGTTAGAATTTACTTATTTTCTGAATCAGATCCAGCCACATTAATGCACATTTACTTCTTAAAAGCCTTTGCAGCAGCTGGTTGTGTGTGTGTGACACGTCGCAGCAGCAACCTGATCCCGGCTCTAACGCTGGGATCAATAATGAGATTGAGCCTGAGCTCAGCTTTAAATTTCCCCAAATCAATCAGTATTAGGAGTTGATTTAGAGCGTGTGGTTGAGACGCTTTTAACTAGGAGGACGCACAGCGACGCTGCTGCAGCTCAGCTCCACAACAATATTCACGTCTCAGCTTCATGCCCTGCAGAAGAATTTAATCCCAACGAGTGAAAAGATCATGTTTAGTACAATTTATCAGATATTAGGTACAATTATTATGAAAAATTCAAGTTTTTCAAATAATTTGAGATGCAAAAGTCAGAATTGTGACATAAAAAGTCCATAATATGAGATAAAGAGTCAACAATTTAAATGGAATTTAATTCATGTAAGCATGAAAAAAAGCAGAGGACTTTTATTTTGAAAAATGTCTGTGTCATGACTCAGCACACTGCAAAAAATAATAATAATTAATTAGGTAAAATTAGTCCAACATTAAGTAGAATTATCTTGAAATATTTTATTCTATTTTTGAGATAATTTTAATTATTTCAAACTTTTTATATAAAGATAAAAAGTCTAAAATATGAGATAAAAATTCAACAATTTAAATATAATTAAGAAAATAAAACAAGAGAAAATTGACCAAATTCATGTAAGCATGAAAAAAAAATCAGAGGACTTTTATTTTGAAAAATGTCTGTGTGTCATGACTCAGCACACTGCAAAAAATAATAATAATAAACTTGAATTAGGTAAATTAGTCCAACATTAAGTAGAATTATCTTGAAATATTTTATTCTATTTTTGAGATAATTTTAATTATTTCAGGATAAAAAGTCCAAAATATGAGAATCTTATTTTAAGAAAACAAGACTTAATTAACCAAAATCAAGAATATATATATATATATATATATATATATATATATATATATATATATATATATATATATATGGTAAATTATCAGACACTGACAGATTCTACTCAGTTTTGACTAATTTACTAACGACATATATTTACATTCACAGATATTTTCACTTGTTAACATTAAATATTTTGCTCATGTTCTGCTGCTAAAATTATTTGACTTTTCTTTTAAAAACTGTAAAACAAGTGCGATTATCTGCCAATAGAATAAGTCAATAAGAATTCTACTTAATGTTGGACTAATTGGACCAAAACCAAGACATTTTTTGCAGCGTGTGTATTTTATTCTCACATCCTGCTGCTTTAAAAACGACTGTTTCACAAGTTCAACTTTAAATGTTGACAGAAACCAACAAGTGCAGCAACAAGTTGCTAAACAGCGTCTGCAGATTCCTTCTGTCAACACGAGTCTGATCACGACTAATTACAGCTGTTAATCCGTTAATTCTCAGGGTTTCACCTGAAGATCAGATCAGATCAGATCTTTTTTCCTTCCGCCATTAAACACTTCAGATGGATCTGCTCATTCATGCCGCAGCCTGACAGCTGAAGGTGTGGAAGCAGAAACGATGACGACACCCTCATCCTCTCAGGGTTCAAATGTCATCATCACTTCCTGTTCCACAGGATGCACGCTCGCAGCAAACGAACCGCTGAAAAATATGTCAACGGCTGTAACTTCCCCAAAAAAACGGTGCATGTGCTTGAGTGGAGTGTCCTCTGAGTGCAGGACATTCACTCTGTCCTTGGCTTTAAATGGAAGTGGACGTCATTACCTGTTAAAACCAGACGTCTGCTCTGGCCCTTTAAATCAAAGCTGCTGCTGCTGAACAAGTCACATCATATAAAGATCAATGATTTAATCCTTAAAAAGTGCAAATCAACAGGCTCGTTTTCACACTGGGACACAAACGTGGCTGTAAAATGACAGGAAACTGCTGGAAGCTGTGATCATTTTTTACAGTGTGGTAACAGTTTAATGCTAAAAGCAGATCTGCAGTAATTTACTGTATTTTACAGTGTTGTAGTCATTAATCTGTAAAATGTTCTCCTCTTTCATATTAATTAAACAACTACACTGTAAAAAATGAACTTAAATACAATAAATTAACACTGAATTTGAGGAGAAAATGTCTTTATACTAGTGAAATTAAGCAAAGTAGAATAGTATTATTTAAACCTGATATATAATATATATATAAAAACTAGTAAATACCTTTTAAAACAGTCATGGCCCTTCAATATAATAATATAATCCTTAAAAAGTGCAAATCAACAGGCTCATTTTCACACTGGGACACAAACGTGGCTGTAAAATTACAGGAAACTGTTGCAGCCGTTAATTTTTTATAGTGTTTTAACACTGTAAGGTTTACATTTTAATCCTATACCAAGTCTGCAGTAATTTACTGTATTTTACAGTAAAATACAGCTGTAAAATATTGAAAAATGATAGAAATTGTTTAATACTAGTGAAATAAAAAGAATCATTGTGCTCATAGGATTGTACTCAACAAATCTAAAATTAGAATATATCAAATAAAACATATATTCTAGTAAATAAATGATAATTATATACTGTCATACCCCTTTAAATCAAATCTGCTGCTGAAAAATTGAAATAATCCTTAAAAATGTGCAGATCAACGGATTCATTTTTACACAAATGTGGCTGTAAAATCACAGTAAACTGCTGAGACTGTTAATTTTTTACAGCGTTTTAACACATTAAAACATGAGGTTTACAGTTTAATACTAAAACTAGATGTGGAATAATTTACTGTCTTTTACAGTGTTGAATTCTACTAAACAGTTTTGTCTGTAAATGTTATAAAAAACACTGTAAAAATATGAACATGAATACAATAAATAAACTCTGAATTTCAGAAACTAGTAAATAACTTTTAAAACAAGATGATTAATTTCATATTTCAAAATAAGAGTTTTTATTACTGACATATAAATGTGGCTGTAAAATCACAGTAAACTGCTGGTAGTTGCTGTAAATATGGTAAAATAACAACTGTAAAATATTCCCTTAATTCATATTAATAAACTATTGCAATGCACAAAATATGATCTTAAATAAAATAATAAAAAAACAGTGAGTTTGAGAAGAAAATGTATAAATACTAGTGAAATGGAAAGAGACATTTCTTCACAGGATCAGTAAAGTACCTAATAACAATAAATCTAAAATAAGAATATAACAAATGTAAGATATAAACTAGTATTTAACTATTATTCTGGGCAGTCGTGGTCCTTTAAATCAAATCTGCTGCTGAAGTAGTGATATAATCCTTAAAACTGTGCAGATCAGCTGTTATTTTCACACTATAACACATTAATGCAGCTGCTTTTAACACATTAAAACATGAGGTTTACAGTAAACACTGAGTCTAATCCAGTAAAAAACACTGCAGAATATTATATCTGCTCATTTACTGTCATTTATCAGTTAACTTGGGAAAACAACAGTTATTATTTTGGGGATATTGACATAAATAACATGACATCTCCATGTTTTATAGGTAAATGAATGTCAGGATGTTTGTCCTCTTCAGGCTTCCGTAGGTTGGTCTGTAATTTCACAGCCATTTGTTTCCCTTTGTGTTTCGAGGGTTTCAGGCACAAACAAACTCCTGATGGACTCAGCACACACACACACACACACACACACACACACACACAGAAATTGATTTTCCCGGCAGTAAAATGAAGTCTAGTTTATCTAGAGCGTGTGGTTATTAGCGTCCCGCTGGACTTTAAGCTCCGAGACGCTGGATTAAACTCTGCTTTCTACATGAATTATTGAGTTTCTGAGGGACTGAGAGGATCCAGCAGCGTCTCAGAGAAATAAAAGGAATCAAATCCTGGAGAGCGTCAGCTCGTCTGACTCATCACTGCTGTTATTAGAGAAACTGATGCAATGACACAGTCTGTCAAATAACCAGCAATAACCAGCAATAACCAGCAATAATCAGCAATAATCAGCAATAATCAGCAATAATCAGCAATAACCAGCAATAACCAGCAATAATCAGCAATAATCAGCAATAATCAGCAATAATCAGCAATAATCAGCAATAATCAGTGATCAATCAGCAATAATCAGCAATAATCAGCAATAATCAGCAATAACCAGCAATAATCAGCAATAATCAGCAATAATCAGCAATAACCAGCAATAATCAGCAATAACCAGCAATAATCAGCAATAATCAGCAATAACCAGCAATAACCAGCAATAATCAGCAATAATCAGCAATAACCAGCAATAATCAGCAATAATCAGCAATAATCAGCAATAATCAGCAATAATCAGTGATCAATCAGCAATAATCAGCAATAATCAGCAATAATCAGCAATAACCAGCAATAATCAGCAATAATCAGTGATCAATCAGCAATAATCAGCAATAATCAGCAATAATCAGCAATAATCAGCAATAACCAGCAATAATCAGCAATAATCAGCAATAATCAGTGATCAATCAGCAATAATCAGCAATAATCAGCAATAACCAGCAATAATCAGCAATAATCAGTGATCAATCAGCAATAATCAGCAATAATCAGCAATAATCAGCAATAATCAGCAATAACCAGCAATAATCAGCAATAATCAGCAATAATCAGCAATAATCAGTGATCAATCAGCAATAATCAGCAATAACCAGCAATAATCAGCAATAATCAGCAATAATCAGCAATAATCAGCAATAATCAGCAATAATCAGCAATAATCAGTGATCAATCAGCAATAATCAGCAATAATCAGCAATAACCAGCAATAACCAGCAATAATCAGCAATAACCAGCAATAATCAGCAATAATCAGCAATAACCAGCAATAATCAGCAATAATCAGCAATAATCAGCAATAATCAGCAATAACCAGCAATAATCAGCAATAATCAGCAATAACCAGCAATAATCAGCAATAATCAGCAATAATCAGCAATAATCAGCAATAACCAGCAATAATCAGCAATAATCAGCAATAATCAGCAATAATCAGCAATAATCAGCAATAATCAGCAATAATCAGCAATAACCAGCAATAATCAGCAATAATCAGCAATAACCAGCAATAATCAGCAATAATCAGTGATCAATCAGCAATAATCAGCAATAATCAGCAATAATCAGCAATAACCAGCAATAATCAGCAATAATCAGCAATAATCAGCAATAATCAGTGATCAATCAGCAATAATCAGCAATAATCAGCAATAATCAGCAATAATCAGTGATCAATCAGCAATAATCAGCAATAACCAGCAATAATCAGCAATAATCAGCAATAATCAGCAATAATCAGCAATAATCAGCAATAATCAGCAATAATCAGCAATAATCAGCAATAATCAGTGATCAATCAGCAATAATCAGCAATAATCAGCAATAATCAGTGATCAATCAGCAATAATCAGCAATAATCAGTGATCAATCAGCAATAATCAGCAATAATCAGTGATCAATCAGCAATAATCAGCAATCAATCAGGTTTAAAGCAGCAAAATATGGTGAAATATGAAAAATATCCCTAAAAAAACTAAAAATCTTTATTATATTATTAATAATCTATAACTGATATTATACATTAATAGTGATTATTGATAATCTATAACTGATATTATACATTAATAGTGATTATTGATCATCTATAACTGATATTATACATTAATAGTGATTATTGATAATCTATAACTGATATTATACATTAATAGTGATTATTGATCATCTATAACTGATATTATACATTAATAGTGATTATTGATCATCTATAACTGATATTATACATTAATAGTGATTATTGATCATCTATAACTGATATTATACATTAATAGTGATTATTGATCATCTATAACTGATATTATACATTAATAGTGATTATTGATCATCTATAACTGATATTATACATTAATAGTGATTATTGATCATCTATAACTGATATTATACATTAATCTATAACTGAACTGAAATGATGCCACTTTGTCTTAATCTCCAGGTTAATTTCTGCTGTAAATGATAATAAATGTAAATGTATAATATCTCTACAACCATAAAGGTTATGGACGTATGTTGCTGTTATAGAGACAATCGAGTTAAATCAACGGCTGGAAAAACACATTTTACAGCAGAAGAACTCTTGATTAATAATGAAGAAGTGAGATAAGGTTCTGTAGAACAGAGACAGAGAAACAGTTTCAGGTTTAATCAACAACACAACGACGACTGAACTATGACTGGAAATAATAATCACTGAATATAAACCAGCTTCAGGTAGAAAGATCATCAGTTTACTGTTATAGAGACTAAATAAACCAGGAAATAACCAGAGAAGAGAAGCTTCTTCTTAATAATGACTCAAATCAATTATCAGACTAGTTATTAATGAATTAATTATCATTAAGTATTTAAAGTAAAGTCTGTGTTTTAGACGTGGGGGAGTTTATGAAACGAAGCATAACTGACCAGAGCTGCTGCTTAATATAGATAAATAATACTTGATGTGCTTGTTGTTGTATGATGCTCCTGTAGTTCATCTCTTCTGAGTTTCTATTTAAGGAGGTTTTAATTTGCAGCTTCTGCTTATTGAGGAGTTTCACACACACATATGAAACTCAGAGATGACGTCATTGGTTTAAACCAACGTCATTAAGACTAAAAACTAAAGTTTGGAAAAGAAGCTTCTGTTTATTGTCTCCAGCTTCTGTAATTTCATTAAATTCTGTTTTTTTTTTATTGCCACTCACAGTCACTTCTGCTGCTGCACAACATTTATCATCATATTAGAGTTTAATCCAGACCTGGGGAAATATTAACCCTGTATTGCATTAAATATTACTAAAACATGGTAAAAAAAAGATGATAAAATAAAATGGTTATTACTTAAAATCACCTGAATAATCGATATATTTAAATAATATGTAATAATAAGTTGTAAACATTTATTTTAATATATTAGAAAAAAGAATTGAATTAAATTCAAGTTTAATTTTTTATTTGGTAAAAATGTTCAACCATTGGTTGAGAGACAATGATGTCACATGTCAAACAGGATATCCTGGTTATGTGTATGTCCTTCAAAATAAAAGCCCCCTTTTCACACCTAACTGAAAAAAAAGAAGATAAATTAATAAATGGTTAAGATTATTATTTTTTGTTAGTTTGAATGATGAAGCTTCAGTTATTTCCTGTTTAATGTTAAATCATCAGCTTTAATTTATTCATCAAACAACAACCGACAGGTTTCCAAATAAACTGAAAGTTGAGGAGGCGGAAACAGAGAAGTTCACTTCCTCTTCACTTTATACTCAGACAGAAGGTGTTTCACACACTTCTCTGTCACTAAGTGTTGAAATGGACGTTCTGTTGGATGATAAAACACCAGAGATCAGACAGAAGGTCAGTGATGTAAGAAAATCAGAAAATCAGTGTTTAAATGACGTGTTTATGTCCCTGAGTCAAAGATTTTAGGATAAAGTATAAAACAAATAACTTGATCCAGGTTCTTTGTGTTTTCTCTGCAAAAATAGATGAATAGATTCTTATTTTTCTAAAAAATAATCTGCAAGAACTGAGATAATTCATTGTTTGATTGGTTTATTTAGTTCATAGTCAGAAACTAATCTATTATATAATCACTTTAATCTTTTCTACCCTTTTCGTGACTGAATAAGAGCAGATTAGTGAATAAAAGTCTCTTTTGCACATTATAAATATCTTAAATATGAGTCACATCAGAGAATTTGGCAAATAAAAGTTAATTTAATTTGGTTTTATTAGACACTGAGACACATACGGACGGATTAAACTAATGAAATCACAGAAATGAGGAAAGATGCTGCATTAAATCATCCGACTGCCACTGAGGGCTGTCATTTGTCTGTTTTCAGTCTTTGTGTTTTTAATGTTTCTGGACAAATTCTGTTGATTTTACACCTGGTTTCTGCAGCTGTTAATGCAAACACATCTGTATAACATCAGTATAACATCAGTATAACATCTGTATAACATCAGTGTAACATCAGTATAACATCAGTATAACATCAGTGTAACATCAGTATAACATCAGTATAACATCTGTATAACATCAGTATAACATCTGTATAACATCAGTGTAACATCTGTATAACATCAGTATAACGTCAGTATAACATCAGTGTAACATCAGTGTAACATCAGTATAACATCAGTATAACATCAGTATAACATCAGTGTAACATCAGTATAACATCAGTATAACGTCAGTATAACATCAGTGTAACATCAGTGTAACATCAGTATAACATCAGTATAACATCAGTGTAACATCAGTATAACATCAGTATAACGTCAGTATAACATCAGTATAACGTCAGTGTAACATCAGTGTAACATCAGTATAACATCAGTATAACATCAGTATAACATCTGTATAACATCAGTATAACATCTGTTTAACATCAGTATAACATCAGTGTAACATCAGTGTAACATCAGTATAACATCAGTATAACATCAGTATAACATCTGTATAACATCAGTATAACATCTGTTTAACATCAGTATAACATCAGTATAACATCTGTATAACATCAGTATAACATCAGTATTACATCAGTATAACATCTGTATAACATCAGTGTAACATCAGTATAACATCAGTATAACATCAGTATAACATCTGTTTAACATCAGTATAACATCAGTATAACATCTGTATAACATCAGTATAACATCAGTATAACATCAGTATAACATCTGTTTAACATCAGTATAACATCTGTATAACATCAGTATAACATCAGTATTACATCAGTATAACATCTGTATAACATCAGTGTAACATCAGTATAACATCAGTATAACATCAGTATAACATCTGTTTAACATCAGTATAACATCAGTATAACATCTGTATAACATCAGTATAACATCAGTATAACATCAGTATAACATCTGTTTAACATCAGTATAACATCTGTATAACATCAGTATAACATCAGTATAACATCAGTATAACATCAGTGTAACATCAGTATAACATCAGTATAACATCTGTATAACATCAGTATAACATCAGTATAACATCTGTATAACATCAGTGTAACATCTGTATAACATCAGTATAACGTCAGTATAACATCAGTGTAACATCAGTGTAACATCAGTATAACATCAGTATAACATCTGTTTAACATCAGTATAACATCAGTATAACATCTGTATAACATCAGTATAACATCAGTATTACATCAGTATAACATCTGTATAACATCAGTGTAACATCAGTATAACATCAGTATAACATCAGTATAACATCTGTTTAACATCAGTATAACATCTGTATAACATCAGTATAACATCAGTATTACATCAGTATAACATCTGTATAACATCAGTGTAACATCTGTATAACATCAGTATAACATCAGTATAACATCAGTATAACATCTGTTTAACATCAGTATAACATCAGTATAACATCTGTATAACATCAGTATAACATCAGTATTACATCAGTATAACATCTGTATAACATCAGTGTAACATCTGTATAACATCAGTATAACATCAGTATAACATCAGTATAACATCTGTATAACATCTGTATAACATCAGTATAACATCAGTATAACATCAGTATAACATCAGTATTACATCTGTATAACATCAGTATAACATCTGAATAACATCAGTATAACATCAGTATAACATCTGTATAACATCAGTATAACATCTGAATAACATCAGTATAACATCAGTATAACATCAGTATAACATCAGTGTAACATCAGTGTAACATCAGTATAACATCAGTGTAACATCAGTATAACATCAGTGTAACATCAGTGTAACATCAGTGTAACATCAGTGTAACATCAGTATAACATCTGTATAACATCAGTATAACGTCAGTATAACATCAGTGTAACGTCTGTATAACGTCAGTATAACGTCAGTATAACGTCAGTATAACATCAGTGTAACATCAGTGTAACATCAGTATAACATCAGTGTAACATCAGTGTAACATCAGTATAACATCAGTGTAACATCAGTGTAACATCAGTATAACATCAGTGTAACATCAGTGTAACATCAGTATAACATCAGTGTAACATCAGTATAACATCAGTGTAACATCAGTGTAACATCAGTGTAACATCAGTGTAACATCAGTGTAACATCAGTATAACATCTGTATAACATCTGTATAACATCAGTATAACGTCAGTATAACATCAGTGTAACATCTGTATAACATCAGTATAACGTCAGTATAACATCAGTGTAACATCAGTATAACATCAGTATAACATCTGTATAACATCTGTATAACGTCAGTATAACGTCAGTATAACGTCAGTGTAACGTCAGTATAACGTCAGTATAACGTCAGTATAACATCTGTATAACATCTGTATAACATCAGTATAACGTCAGTATAACATCAGTGTAACATCAGTATAACATCAGTATAACATCAGAGTAACATCAGTATAACATCAGTATAACATCAGTATAACATCTGTATAACATCTGTATAACATCAGTATAACGTCAGTATAACGTCAGTATAACGTCAGTATAACATCAGTGTAACATCAGTATAACATCAGTATAACATCAGAGTAACATCAGTATAACATCAGTATAACATCAGTATAACATCTGTATAACATCAGTATAACGTCAGTATAACATCAGTATAACATCAGTGTAACATCTGTATAACATCTGTATAACATCAGTATAACGTCAGTATAACATCAGAGTAACATCAGTAGAACATCAGTATAACATCAGTATAACATCTGTATAACATCTGTATAACGTCAGTATAACGTCAGTATAACATCAGTGTAACATCTGTATAACATCTGTATAACATCAGTATAACATCAGTATAACATCTGTATAACATCAGTATAACGTCAGTATAACGTCAGTATAACGTCAGTATAACGTCAGTGTAACGTCAGTATAACATCAGTATAACATCAGTGTAACATCAGTATAACATCTGTATAACGTCAGTATAACGTCAGTATAACATCAGTATAACGTCAGTATAACGTCAGTGTAACATCAGTATAACATCAGTATAACATCAGTGTACCATCAGTATAACATCTGTATAACATCTGTATAACATCAGTATAACGTCAGTATAACGTCAGTATAACATCAGTGTAACATCAGTATAACATCAGTGTAACATCAGTATAACGTCAGTATAACATCAGTATAACATCAGTATAACATCAGTATAACGTCAGTATAACATCAGTGTAACATCAGTATAACATCAGTGTAACATCAGTGTAACATCAGTTTAAAATCAGTATAACATCTGTATAACATCAGTGTAACATCAGTTTAAAATCAGTATAACATCTGTATAACATCAGTATAACATCAGTATAACATCAGTATAACATCTGTATAACGTCAGTATAACATCAGTATAACATCAGTATAACATCAGTATAACGTCAGTATAACATCAGTATAACATCTGTATAACGTCAGTATAACATCAGTATAACATCAGTATAACATCTGTATAACATCTGTATAACATCAGTATAACGTCAGTATAACATCAGTGTAACATCTGTATAACATCAGTATAACATCTGTATAACATCAGTATAACATCAGTATAACATCAGTATAACATCTGTATAACATCAGTATAACATCTGTATAACATCAGTATAACGTCAGTATAACGTCAGTATAACGTCAGTATAACATCAGTGTAACATCAGTATAACGTCTGTATAACGTCAGTATAACGTCAGTATAACGTCAGTATAACGTCAGTATAATGTCAGTGTAACGTCAGTATAACGTCAGTATAACATCAGTATAACATCTGTATAACATCTGTATAACATCAGTATAACGTCAGTATAACGTCAGTATAACATCAGTGTAACGTCAGTGTAACGTCAGTATAACATCAGTATAACATCAGTATAACGTCAGTATAACGTCAGTGTAACATCAGTGTAACATCAGTGTAACATCAGTGTAACATCAGTTTAAAATCAGTATAACATCTGTATAACATCAGTATAACATCAGTATAACGTCAGTATAACATCAGTATAACGTCAGTGTAACATCTGTATAACGTCAGTATAACGTCAGTATAACATCAGTATAACATCAGTATAACGTCAGTATAACGTCAGTGTAACATCAGTATAACGTCAGTGTAACATCTGTATAACGTCAGTATAACGTCAGTATAACATCAGTATAACATCAGTATAACGTCAGTGTAACATCAGTATAACGTCAGTATAACATCAGTATAACATCAGTATAACGTCAGTATAACGTCAGTATAACATCAGTATAACATCTGTATAACATCTGTATAACATCTGTATAACGTCAGTATAACATCAGTATAACGTCAGTATAACGTCAGTGTAACATCAGTATAACATCAGTATAACATCAGTGTACCATCAGTATAACATCTGTATAACATCTGTATAACATCAGTATAACGTCAGTATAACGTCAGTATAACATCAGTGTAACATCAGTATAACATCAGTGTAACATCAGTATAACGTCAGTATAACATCAGTATAACATCAGTATAACATCAGTATAACGTCAGTATAACATCAGTGTAACATCAGTATAACATCAGTGTAACATCAGTGTAACATCAGTTTAAAATCAGTATAACATCTGTATAACATCAGTGTAACATCAGTTTAAAATCAGTATAACATCTGTATAACATCAGTATAACATCAGTATAACATCAGTATAACATCTGTATAACGTCAGTATAACATCAGTATAACATCAGTATAACATCAGTATAACGTCAGTATAACATCAGTATAACATCTGTATAACGTCAGTATAACATCAGTATAACATCAGTATAACATCTGTATAACATCTGTATAACATCAGTATAACGTCAGTATAACATCAGTGTAACATCTGTATAACATCAGTATAACATCTGTATAACATCAGTATAACATCAGTATAACATCAGTATAACATCTGTATAACATCAGTATAACATCTGTATAACATCAGTATAACGTCAGTATAACGTCAGTATAACGTCAGTATAACATCAGTGTAACATCAGTATAACGTCTGTATAACGTCAGTATAACGTCAGTATAACGTCAGTATAACGTCAGTATAATGTCAGTGTAACGTCAGTATAACGTCAGTATAACATCAGTATAACATCTGTATAACATCTGTATAACATCAGTATAACGTCAGTATAACGTCAGTATAACATCAGTGTAACGTCAGTGTAACGTCAGTATAACATCAGTATAACATCAGTATAACGTCAGTATAACGTCAGTGTAACATCAGTGTAACATCAGTGTAACATCAGTGTAACATCAGTTTAAAATCAGTATAACATCTGTATAACATCAGTATAACATCAGTATAACGTCAGTATAACATCAGTATAACGTCAGTGTAACATCTGTATAACGTCAGTATAACGTCAGTATAACATCAGTATAACATCAGTATAACGTCAGTATAACGTCAGTGTAACATCAGTATAACGTCAGTGTAACATCTGTATAACGTCAGTATAACGTCAGTATAACATCAGTATAACATCAGTATAACGTCAGTGTAACATCAGTATAACGTCAGTATAACATCAGTATAACATCAGTATAACGTCAGTATAACGTCAGTATAACATCAGTATAACATCTGTATAACATCTGTATAACATCTGTATAACGTCAGTATAACATCAGTATAACATCAGTATAACGTCAGTATAACGTCAGTATAACGTCAGTATAACATCAGTATAACATCTGTATAACATCTGTATAACATCTGTATAACGTCAGTATAACGTCAGTATAACGTCAGTGTAACATCAGTATAACATCAGTATAACATCTGTATAACATCTGTATAACATCTGTATAACGTCAGTATAACGTCAGTATAACATCAGTATAACATCAGTATAACATCTGTATAACGTCAGTATAACGTCAGTATAACGTCAGTATAACGTCAGTATAACATCTGTATAACGTCAGTATAACGTCAGTATAACGTCAGTATAACGTCAGTATAACGTCAGTATAACATCTGTATAACGTCAGTATAACGTCAGTGTAACGTCAGTATAACGTCAGTATAACGTCAGTATAACGTCAGTATAACATCTGTATAACATCAGTATAACATCTGTATAACATCTGTATAACATCAGTATAACATCAGTATAACATCAGTATAACATCAGTATAACATCTGTATAACATCTGTATAACATCAGTATAACATCAGTATAACATCAGTATAACATCTGTATAACATCTGTATAACATCTGAATATCAGTATTAGATGTTTGTTCAGCTGAGATACGAAGGCTGTTCTGACAGAATGAGACTCAGGGTAAAGTGGGTTACTACAAACCACCGGTGGACTGGATTCCACATTTAGAGGGTGGCTCCAGACCTGTTGCCATGGCAACGAGGACAGATTCACAGGTCGAGGTCGGGGGGCGGCGTCTTAAGAAGCTTTGGGAATATATGATTTATACAAAAGGCAGCGAGTGGAGTGTTTCTATCTATCTATCATCTATCTATCTATCTATCTTCTAGTTATTTCATGCCCAGATTTTTTTATTTATTTATTAACAGTCTTATTTTAATATCAGCCCCATCAAATCCTTTAATTTTGTAAAAAAAATACAAATACTGGTGTCAAAAATATATTTGTGAGAGGATCCAAATGATCAATAATCATTGTTATCCACTAATATGAAATATTTGATATCAATATATGTTGTAGTTCTGTCACAACCGCTGCATTTATGTGTTAAATAGGTCATTAAACATGACTCCAAATATTTAAAACATATTATAATCATCAACACTGACCAACATTGTTGACCTAATTTCTATCAATAATATATTGTTTGTGCAGCTGATGTAGTTTCTTCTTCTTCTGTTATTGAGGTTAAATGTCAAAGGTCAAAGCCTTTCAGTGACGGCAGCAGTGGTTGAGGATGAAGCTGCAGCGTCATCGTCCTGATGAATAATGTGGTGACAGAGAAACGTGTCACTGAGCTCAGGTGGTTTTTATTTCGGAGAAAAACAAGTGAAACTAGATCAAATATAGAGAAACACTGGTTGTTCTGACGTTTGAATTCAGATAAAACTACTGATGATGAGTTTAATGACAAAACAGGAGAAGAAGAGACATTATAAAGTTATTATAATTATAAAGAAATTAAATGAACACGTCTGGTACTGATTCAATATTTGTCTCTTTTCACTCTGAGATTCCAGGTTCATTTATTGATCTTTTATCTTTCTGCTCAGATTAAGTCATTTTTTAATATCTTATTATTACAAACACATCAATATAATATGTTTATTATAGATAAAAATAGTCCAGATTCATCCTGTGTTTTATATACGGTAAAAATATCAGTTATTTACTGTGTTAAACACAGTAACGTTACTATAAACCATTATTATAGTACATTATGTCTATTTTACAATAAATAATAGTAGTATGTTGAAGTATTACTGTATTATAATACAATTAATCATCTAATACTGTAAATACAAGTGAAATAAGAGTATTTAATTGGTTTTATTGCACAAATTATCACATAAAACTGTAAATAGAGCTGAAATCACAGTATTTAATTGAATTTATTGTAAAATGAATCACCTAATAGTGTAAATACACTGAAATCATATATATATATATATATATATATATATATATATATATATATATATATATATATATATACCTAGTATTCTATTGGTTTTATTGTTAAATGAATCACTTCATAGTGTAAATACACTAAAATAACATCATTTATTGTGTTTTATTGTACAAATAATCATCTAATACTGTAAATACAACTAAAATAACAGTAGTTAATTGATTTTTATTGTACAATATAATAAGAATTAAAGCCACAGGGCTGTAAATAGAAATCCTTGTACTGTCAAACATACTGACAGTAACTTTCTGTATTAATAATAATTGCTGGCAGTTATTTACAGTAAAGTTTATTATGGACATGAAAACAAACCACAGAACAAACCAGGTTGAATTAGAAGTCAGCGTCACTTCCTGCTGACGTCACCTGAAAATAAAAAACAAAATGTTTGCAGCTGCAAACACGACCTCCAGATGTGTAAAAAAACAGGTTGTGCTGGTTTGTGATCTGTAAAACTACAGCAAAGTGAGAGAAAAAAGGGAAACAGATTTCTTGTGACTTCCTCACTTGACAGCAACTGTATCTGCGGCATTCGCTCCCGTGTGTGTGTGTGTGTGTGTGTGTGTGTGTGTGTGTGTGTGTTTTCTGCACCACTGCACCTGCTCTTCAGGCTGCGAGAGAAGAAGAAGATGCATGTAAAAAAAAGCCAGACAGGAAGAAGAAGCCTCATATTTACTGAGCGACTAAAGGTTTCAGCTTCAGTCGATTTGACGTCAGTTTGGTTCAGATCCAGACGGCGACGACACGATGACACAAACAACCTCAACTCCACCTTAAATAACTCCACTTTGTGTTGGTAAGTTCGAATCCGAACTCAGAGCAATGAACTGGATTAAACCTTAAAAAAGGGAAGCAGTGATGTTCAGCTCTAATTATCACTTCCTCTGGTGTTTTTCTACACTTTTGTCAACGTTTTGCAGCGTTTCAGCTTCTTTTTGTTGTGAATTTTTGCAGAAAATCGTATTTTTAGTTGGATTTTTTTAGTCTAAATGTTTTGTCTTTTATGGGTCAGTGAAAAAAACGTGGTACCAGATTAAGATGGTTAGTGTTATATTCTAGGTGGATTATATATTTAATTACAGCACATTTATAGAGACCTGATAAATGCTTTAAAAACTGTATTTTACATTTTTTTAGACGTTTTCATCCAGCCAAACATGACTTATCACTGACCTTTATAATCTGCAGACAAACGTTGCACCTTTAACATTTATTATACGGAAAATAATTCACTTTTTGTCTTTTTTTGGTTAAAATCCTGAACAATTTGTAATTTTTTAGAATAGTTTTAAGCAGGAAGGAAGTTGTATGAATAGCATTTACTTTATCTTCATTTAAAAAAAACAACAAACTGATATAAAGTCTATGTTTTTACAGTTAGGCGTTAAAAAGGGGGCTTTTATTTTGAAGGACGTACAATTTATGAGGTCACATGACCAGGATAACCCTATATATCCCTAAATATATATATATATTTTGGAAAATTTTACCAAAAATGTAACTCATCTCATAGATAAGTAAACTTTATTTTTACATTTAATTAAATTTTGATGTTATAAGCTAAAAAAAATATGCAAATATGATAAATTCCTAGTGTAACGGAGTCCCATTGACTATGCTACATATTTTTAGTATATGTATTATTTAGGCTATTTTAAGTAATAAAAACGCTCAAAACATGTTTACCATGTCTACGTAATATTTTGTGCAATAAAGGGTCAAGAGATTTGTGCAATAAAACATTGATTCATGATGATTTCGTAGCAGTTTGTGTTGAACAGCTGCAGAATTTAAGGAGGACATGAGTTAAATAATGTTTTAGCAGCTATTCAGTCATTTTGCTGCTGTTATTTCTGTGTATTTTAGAAATGCTGCTGCAGGAATTACCTTCAAAACGGTGTGTGTGTGTGTGTGTGTGTTGTGGTGTGACTGTACCTGAGGTGACAGACAGTTTATACATTAATTCCTCCCGCTTGTTGGCACGGTAACAGAGCATCAGGAAGCCCCCCTCCCCCCTCTGTTAACGCTGGCTATTGTGAGCGAGTATTAGAGTATTAAACAGTCAGCGATGAATCTATTTCTGGAAACTTTGGAACGGAAATTGACTAAAGGGAAAGAAAGAAAAACAGAAAACAGAAGTTTGAGGCATTACCCAACAATCACACACACGTCAGAGCTGCCCCAGGTTTTATTGTTGGAATTCAATGCAGTTTGTATGAAATAAACAAATAGACTATAAATAACAAGGATCAGAACATGAAGAATATGTTGTGATAGATGTTTATTATAAAGGAGCCAATTAAATAATCACACAAACAGCTCAAATCTACATTAAATATCTAAATAGTCTCTACTACTGATATTCTATTAAAGTAGTGTCTTATTATATTGAAGATAAATACAGATAAAAATACTTTATTAGTTGTTTGGTTCATTAAATGGTGTAAAATGTCTGAATCACAGATCAGAATTTTTAAATTAAATGTCAGTTTTGCATCTTTCAGTCTCAATCAGGTTCAAGTTCAGGTTTATTTATTAGTAGTTTAGGCTTCAAAACCACAGCAAATTATAAAAAACACAGAAACAATGACAGAATCTTCAGCAAATTCCTGAAATGAAGCATGAGCTCAAATAAAAATGAAGACGATTCTTGACCCAGAAACACAAAACGTGGCAGAAAGAACCAAACAGGAATTAAATAAAACAGGTTTTACAGCAGAAGAAGTTGATTTCTAGTGAAGTGACATAAAGTTCAGTAGAAGAGAGATTCTTTGTGTTCAGGAGTGCAGCTGGGCTCTGTTCCGGTTTCACTGTTAATTACAAGGAAAATCCATTTCAAACAACAATGACCTGACTATGACAGAAGGAAACAGAGTTTAAAGCTGCTCTCAGTGTCGCTGCTCACATTAGTGACGTGTGATGATATGAACTGATGAAGGATGTTGGATAAGAACTGGACAAATACGCTGAAAAACCACGTCTGAACAGGTGAAAACAGCAGGTTTCTGGTCCAGTTCCTCTAATATTCAGTACATTTAAATTCTTATCTTTTCTTATTTCAAGTTTTTCCTGATTTTGGGTCAATTTGTTCTTGTTGTAGGAAACAAACACTAATATTTTCTTTAAATTATTGAGCTATTCAGCATTAATAGTGATTATTGGCAGATAAATTTCATGATTGATGAAAATGTTGTTTTGTTAAAACGAGACCAAATTTACCCAAATCAAGAAAAAAGACTTGAAATAAGATAAAATATTTTTCTTGATTTTAGTAAATTTATAGTATTTATATAGTATATATATGGTATTTATTTATTTGTGGTTTATATCATTTTAATAATTTTGGTAAATTTTATTCATGTTTTTATTTGAAATAATGAATTTTTATCTTAATCTTTTATTCTTTTTATGTCATATTTTGGATTTTTCATCTCATAATTCTGACTTTTTATAACTTTCTTTAAAAAATAGAATATTATCTGTCAGTAGAAATAGATAAATATATAATTCTACTCAATGTTGGATAAAAAACTAGATATCAACAATAAATCTTAACAAAAAGTCTTGTTTTTGGGAATATTTTATATTATTTTCTTGAAATATCTTATTCTATTAGTAGATCATTTTGCTAATTTTATTTTTTTTTTCTTGATTTTGATCAATTTAGTGATGGTTTTGTTGAAATTAGATTAAACTGCTTGAGTTTTTATCTAAATGTCTTTTTTATCTCCTAATTCTGATATATTATATATATATCTGGTAAATCTATATTAATAATTATCTGCCAATAGAATGAGATATTTCAACATAATTCTACTCAATGTTCCACTAGTTGTACCAAAATACATTTTTCCCTTTAAGATTAAGATTTTCACTTTCATTTTCAAGACTGTAAACTTCTTTCTTTCTTTCTTTCTTTCTTTCTTTCTTTCTTTCTTTCTTTCTTTCTTTCTTTCTTTCTTTCTTTCTATTGATTTGACTCAGGCAGCCAGTGGTTGAGTCCAGAAGTAAAGCTGCAGGCGCTGAATCGAGCGGACGACGATCGGAATCGACCATGTTGGACGGGCCGCTGACGGCCGAGCGTCTGCAGGACGGAGGACGGCGCCCGGGGCTCCAGTGATGTTCCCGTGGCCTTCGCCTCGCCTGGACCACGCCTTCCATCGCTCTCCACAACTCGCCGACTCGTGACGACGCGGCAGAAACTCGGACTGCGTATCTGCAGCTTTTGTTTTTCATCTCAGCAGATCCAGAGAACTTGAAGGTTTTTTTTGTTTTTTACCCCTCGGAGGGGGAAGCGCCATGCAGTCGGACGACCTCTTCATCCGTAAATTCCGCCGCCAGAACGTGCGGCCGCCCGTCGCTGCCGTCAACTTCGACCCCAAGCGGGAGGCCGGCGTGGTGGAGTGGCCGCCGCGGGCGACGGCGGCGGACGGGACGGCCATGACGATGGCGGACGGCGGCGACAGCCTGACCCCGAGCCGGGCGGGGCTGACCCTGCGCTCCGTGGGGCGGGGCCACATTATGCAGCGCAGCAATAGCGACGTGACCCTCGGTGACCTGGACTCGTCGGGGAAGGCCGGCACCAAAACGGTGAGGGCGGGCGGCGAGAAGGCCGGCGCCGGCACCCAGGGGGACTCGGGCGTGCTGCTGCACCGGGAGTACGGCAGCCTGTCGTCGCTGGAGCGCCAGACCCAGGCCCAGGAGCTGGGGGGCGTGGACGACCCGGCGGCGCCGCTGAGCCCCAGCGCGCTACGCTTCAAGGACCCGTTCCTGCTGCTGGGCCTTCAGGGGAACCCGCCGGAGCCAGACGGCTTCTTCAGGGGTCTATCGGCGTCCGCCGGGGATTCCCCGAAACCCGCCAAGCCGCCGAAGCCCGAGGGCCTGAGCAAGAAGTCCGGCAAACCGGTGCCGCCTCAGATCCCGCAGCCGGGGCCGTACGACAGCCTGGGCGGCGGCGCCTGGGTGCGTAACTTCGCCCACTACGACGTCCAGAGCATCCTGTTCGACCTCACCGAGGTCGCCACCAACCGGGACAGCATCGGCAGGAAGAAGAACATCACCTCGGGGGCGTCCGCCGCCTCCCAGCTGCGCCCGCCGTCCCAGGCGTCGCCGTGCTCGCCGGCGCAGGGCGGCGGGACGGGCAACGGCAGCGGCGCCGGCAGCGTCAGCGGCTCGGAGGACGGCGAACAGTCGCTGCTGGACGAGGGCGACGGGAACGACAACGAGCTGCTGCTCAGCTGCCCGCACTTCCGCAACGAGACGGGCGGCGAGGAGCAGGTGGGTCTGGGCCGGTCCCGGGCCGGCAGCCGCGGGACCTGGTCCAGCCTCAGGACCCCCAACGACGCGGTGTCGGTGCTGGAGGAGCCCAGGGAAAGCCACGTGCAGCAGCAGGGGAAGAGCAACTACTTCATAGAACACGCAGACCTGGGGGCACATTACTATCGCAAATACTTCTACATGAAAGGTCACTGGATGCTGCTGCTTTTCACACATTCCTTCATTCATTCGTGGTATTTTAAACTCAACAATGGAATATTTGGGTTTTCTTCTTCGCTTTTATCGCAGAGCATCAGAATTTCTTCGGGAAGGACGATCGGCTCGGTCCCGTCGCCATCAGCTTCCGTCGGGAGGAGAAAGAAGGATCCAGCGGAGCTCAGTATAATTATAGAATCATCTTCAGAACCACTGAGGTAAAACCAGTGTTTAAACCATTAGTCTATTAATCAATGAATCAATTAGTCAATTAGTCAATCAATTAACTATTACATTAAATTCTGACTGTTAATTGATTTGAGACATTTTTAATAAGAAAATGTTCAAATTCTCTGGTTCCAGCTTCTTAAATCTGATTATTTTATAACTTGAATCTGCAGCTTTGGAAACAGCGATTGACATTTTACTAATCAATATATTAATCAACTATCAGAATAGCTGTTAGTTGCAGCCCTGATATAAATGTTATTTTTAAAATTAAGTAATAAAAGCTTTGTGTTTTTTTCTTATGTTGATTTAGTTTAATGGATATGATTAATGTGTATTGATTAACACCATTAAATGTCAGTTTTGCATCTTTCAGTCTCAATCAGGTTCAAGTTCAGGTTTATTTATTAGTAGTTTAGGCTTCAAACCCACAGCAAATTATAAAAAAACACAGAAACAATGACAGAATCTTCAGCAAATTCCTGAAATGAAGCATGAGCTCAAATAAAAATGAAGACGATTCTTGACCCAGAAACACAAAACGTGGCAGAAAGAACCAAACAGGAATTAAATAAAACAGGTTTTACAGCAGAAGAAGCTGATTTCTAGTGAAGTGACATAAAGTTCAGTAGAAGAGAGATTCTTTGTGTTCTTTTCTTATTTTAGGTTTTTCCTGATTTTGGGTCAATTTGTTCTTGTTGTAGGAAACAAACACTAATATTTTCTTTAAATTATTGAGCTATTATGCATTAATAGTGATTATTGGCAGATAATTTTCAGATAAATGATAAAATATCAATAATAATAAGATAAAAATAAGATAAAATATCTTGTTTTATTTATATAATTTATTCATGGTTTTCTTGAATTTTCTTTGAATTTATTTTTCATATTTTGGGCTTTTTATCTAAAAATTCAGACTTTTTATAATAAAAACAATGAACTGAGTAAAATTATATTATTTTAATAATTTTAGTAAATTTTATTCATGTTTTTATTTGAAATAAGATCAAATATGCTGCAAAAATATCATCTTAACAGGTGGAAATATCATGTTTCTGGTCCAGTTCGTCTAATATTGAGTAGAATTATCTGATTGGTTCATTAAAGCCCTAAACTGATTGATTGATTGATTGATTGATTGATTGAACACCTGTTTTAATAATCCATTAATTAATTTGAGTCATTTCTAAGAAGAAAACATCCACATTCAGAAAATAATCAGATTTATGTTGAATCTTATCAACAAAACAACTCATTGATTAATCATAGATTAATCACCTATATATATATATGTGTGTAATTACTATTATTACTACTTATTAATTACTATATTAAATATTGTGAATGCCTTTCAAATTAATCTCCATCTATTTTGATGAGTGATTAATCAGTTTGAGTCTTTTTAAGGACCAGTCCTGATTCTCTGGGTCCATCTTCTCTAATCTGATCATTCTCTGGTTTCATGTCCATCATCGTATATTAATTATAATTAATTATAATTAATTATATTAATGGAGGATCAGTTTGTTGCTGCTCACCCCTGATGAATGTGCATCTTCTTCCTCAGCTGAAGACACTGCGAGGTTCCATCCTGGAGGAGTCGGTTCCGTCGGCCGCTCGTCATACGACGCCCAGAGGTTTGTCTCCTAAACGTCTGCTGGAGTTCATCATGCCTGA
Source organism: Lepturacanthus savala (assembly GCA_030544235.1). NCBI lineage: Eukaryota > Metazoa > Chordata > Actinopteri > Scombriformes > Trichiuridae > Lepturacanthus > Lepturacanthus savala. The sequence goes on from CM060479.1 coordinate 1,348,027, forward strand.
CCTGAACCTGCACTGCCTCCGCCTGGCGTCCAACTCCCCCAAGGTCCGCGACACGCTGCTGAAGCTGGACGAGCAGGGGGTGAGTCTGGAAACGCTGCTTTATCAAAGCTCAGGCTGGAGAATCCAGAGAATAAACGTCTATTAATGTGGCAGCATAACATCTACGTATACACTGTAAAACACCTTATCAGGAGAAAATGTCTTGTATTACGGTTAGAGAACCATGTCACAGCCAGAGCTGGACCTTACCAATATGGCCGCCGTTGAGGTGCATCAGCACGTACCCAGGAAGGAAAAAACCTGCAAATATCAATTATTTTATGAATTAAAATGTTAAAATATAGTTTAATATAGTGCAAAATAATAGGATTTATCAGGGGAAATATCTTGTATTTAGAACAATGATTGCATATTATTCTTGATTTTGGTCAAAATGTCTTGTTTTCTTAAAATAGGATTAAATTGTTTGACATTTTATTTTAGTCTTTTTATGTCATAATTCTAACATTTTATCTTATTTGAATCCCTTAGATTAAAATAATAGATTATTTTCTATTATAATATAATAAAAATAATATTAGTCTTGTTTATCTTAAAACAAGCTCAAATTGTCCCAAATAAGATAAAACTGCAATAATCAAAGTGGAATGAGACAATTCTACTAAATATTGGATTGATTATATTGGACGAGCAGCTTTATTATTCATTACAACCTGGATTCAACATTAAAACCTCTAATAAAATAAAGAATAAACTGACAAGTGACGAGTTTCTGTAAATGGAGATAAATACGATGTAGAACATGAGAGAGTAGAGGAAGCTGCTGACCTCCTCTTCCTCCTCCTCCTCCTCCTCCTCTTCCTCCTCCTCCTCCTCCTCCTCTTCCTCCTCCTCCTCCTCCTCCTCTTCCTCCTCCTCCTCCTCTTCCTCCTCTCCTCCTCCTCCTCCTCTTCCTCCTCCTCTTCCTCCTCTCCTCCTCCTCCTCCTCCTCTCCTCTTCCTCCTCCTCTCCTCCTCCTCCTCTCCTCCTCCTCTCTTCCTCCTCCTCTCCTCCTCCTCCTCCTCCTCCTCTCCTGTTGTCCAGCTGAACTTCCAGAGGAAGGTGGGGGTGATGTACTGCCGGGCCGGACAGAGCACTGAGGAGGACATGTACAACAACGAGAGCTCGGGACCGGCCTTCGAGCAGTTCCTGGACCTGCTGGGGGAACGTGTCCGGCTGAAGGGCTGGGAGAAGTACCGGGCCCAGCTGGACAACAAGAGTGAGTCCAGTACTCAGTACCACACACATCCACACCGTCAGGAGACTTAGAGGTTCATTCATTTAAAGGAAACATGGACATTACATAGTTCTAGTCCTAATGTTACAGATAATAGTCACGTTATTAATAAAACACTATAAAATCAAGTATAAAACAGCATATTTATAATGAAATATACAAACCAAAGGTCAAAGGGTCAGACACATGTCACCACTGCTGTAAAACACTATGATTAAAACACTTTATATACAACAAAGTCCTGTTGGTGTCATTAATTATAATCGTTATATTAATTACTGCAAAAGGATTTGTTTTTTAATTCAAACAGCAGTTTATCCTAAGAGATAATAATAATTTATGATGAAACTGTACGTTAATTAATTAATAATTAAATACTAACAATGGTAATTTGATATATATATATATATATATATATATATAAATATTAAAGTAATGACAATGTTATTCCTTCTAATACATTATTAGTATTATTAAAGGAAACTTTTACTTATTTCATTAAAATTCAGACCAAAACACTCATTTAAATTAGAATATAACTTATTGTCAGAAGTGTTTTTAATTGTTTTCTTTTATTTTTAATCTTATTTAATTTTATTCATGTTTTCTTGTTTTTTTATTTCTTCCCTTTTCAATCAACTTTTCTATATAAAATATTTATTTTCATAAATAAGACACAGGTATTAGCACCGTTTTATTTTGTCATTTTATCCCTTTAGTTGATTTAGATCAGTGGTGTCAAACATGTGGCCCGGGGGCCAGAACCGGGCCACTAAAGGGTCCAGTCTGGGTCCAATAGTTGAAGTGTGACAATAAAAAATGTGTGTGAAGAGTCAAATATTGACAGTTTTAATCAGTAAATAGTTTGTAAAACAGGAGAAAACGTCACCTCCTGCTGAATAAAATGGATATTGTTCAGTTTATAATTTAAATATACAATATTTATTCCTTATAGGTTCATGTTCCATCCACTTATTATTACACTTATTATAATATATATTATATTATTTAAAGTTAAATTCATTTAAATCCAACTAACACAGAAACATGAGGAGAAAACATCACAGATGTGTCCAGATTTAACTAAATCTCTGCTTTGTGTGTGTGTGTGTGTGTGTGTGTGTGTGTGTGTGTGTGTGTGTGTGTGTGTGTGTGTGTGTGTGTGTGTAGCCGACTCCACGGGGACACACTCCCTCTACACGCGTTACCAGGACTATGAAATCATGTTTCACGTGTCCACCATGCTGCCGTACACGGCCAACAACACGCAGCAGGTAAAACACACGGATGATGTCATTCTGCTGTTTGTGAGGTCACAAAATGACGTTTTCTCTGAAAAAGACAGAACTTCAGTCTGAAACACTCGTTTCTCTGCTCCTGAAAGTCAGAATATCGACATGTTGTTATTCAAGATACTGAGAAATGTTCTTATTATGATTCTTTTTTCTATTCGTCACCTGTTATTACATAGAAATAAGCTTCATATCATCCATATTTCATGTTTTTGGAAATAAAATAAATGAAATCCGCTTTTCACTGCAATAATCCTGGTTTTCTTTGTCTGTGACAGACTTCCTGCTCACTACTTAGTGCAGCTCATGGCTTTAATTCTTTAAGTTTTCTGTCACTTACAAAGAAACTCGACACGATTAAAGGTTTAAAATGAGACATATTAATAGATTAAAGGTTTAAAATGAGACATATTATTAGATTAAAGGTTTAAAATGAGACATATTAATAGATTAAAGGTTTAAAATGAGACATATTATTAGATTAAAGGTTTAAATGAGACATATTAATAGATTAAAGGTTTAAAATGAGACATATTAATACATTAAAGGTTTAAAATGAGACATATTAATAGATTAAAGGTTTAAAATGAGACATATTAATAGATTAAAGGTTTAAAATGAGACATATTAATAGATTAAAGGTTTAAAATGAGACATATTAATAGATTAAAGGTTTAAAATGAGACATATTAATAGATTAAAGGTTTAAAATGAGACATATTAATAGATTAAAGGTTTAAATGAGACATATTAATAGATTAAAGGTTTAAAATGAGACATATTAATAGATTAAAGGTTTAAAATGAGACATATTAATAGATTAAAGGTTTAAAATGAGACATATTAATAGATTAAAGGTTTAAAATGAGACATATTAATAGATTAAAGGTTTAAAAAGAGACATATTAATAGATTAAAGGTTTAAAATGAGACATATTAATAGATTAAAGGTTTAAAATGAGACATATTAATAGATTAAAGGTTTAAAATGAGACATATTAATAGATTAAAGGTTTAAAATGAGACATATTAATAGATTAAAGGTTTAAAAAGAGACATATTAATAGATTAAAGGTTTAAAATGAGACATATTAATAGATTAAAGGTTTAAAATGAGACATATTAATATTATAGACATATTATTTTCTATATATAGTATTATTCAGTATTATATATATATATATATATTTATTTGATTCTTTCATTTCTAGTTGTGTTCATTTTATTTCTAGTCAATAACAAGATTTTATTTAAATAAAAATCATCTTTAGTTTCAGTAAATATAATGTAGTTAAACTGGTCAATCAAAGTTATTTTAAAGAGTCACAGCTTCTAACTTTATGTTGATTTATTGACAGATTTTGATAATTTATTGAGTTCATAATAATGACTCTGGCCTGTTTGTTTGTTTGTTTGTTTACTGCATCAGTTGCTAAGGAAACGTCACATCGGTAACGACATCGTGACCATCGTGTTCCAGGAACCTGGAGCTCTGCCCTTCACTCCTAAATCCATCCGCTCCCACTTCCAACACGTCTTCATCATCGTTCAGGTCCATGAGCCCTGCACCGAAAACACCTACTACAGGTCTGACCTGATCAGTCTGATCAATAATCAATATCCATAGGAGCAGCTTTAATAACAACTAACAGCCTCCTCCTGTTAGTTCTTCATCAACAGCAACGTTAAACCAAAAACAGACGCAGAAATAAAGTTGTACTGTGTAAAAATGGAGTTAAGACGGAAAAATGATTAATAAACAACTTAAAATAAGTTTATAAAGTTTATATTTCTTATATTTTATCTTCTCATTCATTATTAGTAATATTAAAGGGACATTTTACTTATTTCATTAAAATTCAGACCAGATTTTACTTTTTACTCCTTTTTTTAATTGAATTCTTTGTATTTTTAATCTTATTTAATTTTAATAGTTTATTTTTTTACTTTTAATTATATCTAATTGTATTTGATGCTTTCAATCTTTGTTGTGAGCAGCGTATGTTGTTTTAATTTAATTTTTTGATTTTAATCTTATTTAATTTTAATAAAGTTTCCTTTTTTAATGTTTCCCCTTTTAATCAACTGTTTTAAATTGTATCTAATTTTATCTTTAATGTTTTATATAAAGAACTTTGAATTAACTTGTTGAAATTAAAAAAAGGAAATAAATGTAAAGTTTATTCTAGATTATCTCTCTCTAAATAAATAAATCTGGACTTGTTTTTGTTTTTTTTAATCCAACATTGAGTAGAAATAACTTGTTCTACTGGCAGATTATTTTACTTAGTTCAAGTCTTTCAGTTTTAAAATGATAAAAAATTTATGAGATAAAAAGTCCAAAATTTAACTAAATACATTTTTTAAATTAGTTTTTTTTCCTGATTTGGGTCAATTTGATCTTGTTTTCAGAAAACATGACTAACATTTTGACTAAAATCAAGAAATAACTTGAAATAAGTTCAATTATCTGCCAATAAGAATAAAATAATGTGCCAAGACATTTCACCTGTTCATATTCTAGTTTTTCCAGTGAACTCACCTGTTTCCTGGTGTTTTTGTTCTTTTCTCCCTCTCAGGGTGGCGGTGACGCGTTCTAAAGACATGCCGCTGTTCGGCCCTCTCTTCCCTAAAGGCGCCCGCTTCCCCAGCTCGCCGGCGTTCAGGGACTTCCTGCTGGCGAAGGCGGTGAACGCGGAGAACGCGGCGGAGAAGTCGGAGAAGTTCCGCTCCATGGCCATCCGCACGCGGCAGGAGTACCTGAAGGACCTGGCCGAGAACTACGTCACCACCACGCCCATCGACTCCTCCACCAAGTTCCCGCTGCTGTCGCTGGGCGGCAAACGCAAGGACAAGCTGAAGGGCGCCAAGGGGGCGGAGCTCCACAGCGCCGGCGCCCTGGTCTGGGCCGTGACCATCAACGGAGGCTACGACGGCGGCGAGGCCGGCGAGCAGCGGCTGCCGTGTCTGCTGGGCGTGTCGGCGGAGTCGGTGGTGCTCATCGAGAGGTTCACCCGCCGCGTGGTCTTCAACTGCTGCTGCAGAGACGTCATCGGCTGGAAGGCTGTCACCGAGCCCAAAGACGGAGGACCCTACCTGGACATCTTCTACGAGAGGGGGGACTCCGTGTCCAACAGCGTCATGGACAGCCAGGTGGAGGACATCAGGGAGGTGGTGCAGCGGCTGGAGGTGAGTCTTTACACGGCTTCTGTCATTCAGGACTAGACTGAAGTATAAACCACTGGTCAAAGGTTATAGAACATGTTGATTTGTTGAGTTTTTCTCTAAATGGTCCTAATTTAATGTGACAGATGATGATGTTGCTGTAGGATGAACTCCCGACTAACTGGGTCTAGTCCTAGAAAAGACCCAGACATCAGGCTTCATCCATGCTGATATACAGACGGGGGTTAATTAATTCATTAAATAAATCAATTAATTCATTAACCAGAGAAACTTGGTTTATTTAAGTCCATTACTGCAGTAAAGCTGTTTGTCTAAGTTGTTAACTATTGATTATTGAACATTAATATCTGTCTTTTTTGGGTCATTGGGTTTAATTTACAGGCTGATGTCTCATTTATTCCATATTCACTCATTTCATTTAACACATTTACTCCCTGATCAACAGATATTTTTGTTTTGTCTCATCTTGACCAGTCCTCCAGTGATTGGACCCTTTAGGGGCCTGTTCTGGTCCCCGGGCCTCATGTTTAACCCCCTGGTTTAACTCTGCTCCTTCTGTCCTGCAGCTGGTGACCCGGGGCTGCGAGGCCCTGGAGGTCACGCCCCTGCGCGACGGCGTGGGTCAACCCGGCTTCCTGATGAACGAGGAGGGCTTCGTGACGGAGCTGCAGCGGTTCTGCTACGCCGAGAGCGGCGGGCTGCAGCTGTGGGCCCGCGTGGTCCGGCTCTGTGGACACCCGCTGGTCCACCTCAGCCCCGACGAGAGGACCCGGCTGCTCCGGACCGCGCACAAGATCCACATCACCGTCATCCCACCGGACGAGAACGGGAAACCACGGCGGTGAGGCTGGATGCTGCATTCAAAATCAATCAAATAGCTGACAAGTAATTGATTGATTGATAATGGTTGCAGCTATATTATGTATTTATATATCTTAACATCATTCAGATTATCTGTGAGGATGCACAATTAAATTATTGATTAATCGACTAATTGATGTAGCTTTATTTACAGATATTTAATAAGTGGTTAAAAATGCAAAAAGTGAAACTGGAATTTGGACATTTTCTTCTTAAAAGTGTCTCTAATCAGTTAATCAATTATCAAAATAGTTGGTGTTTAATTGATTAATAGTTGCAGCTGTAAAATCTATGTTCAGGTTAAGAGCTGCAACTAACTAGTATTTAATAGTCGATTAATCTATTGATTATTGATTTAATCGATTGAACCTAAATCAAACCTAAAATATCTTTTTTTATCCAAAGATCATCAGTTTATTATTATAGAGACTAAAGAAACCAGGAAATAATCAGAGAAGAGAAGCTGGAACCAGAGAATTTAGACATTTTCTTCTTTAAAATGACTCTAATCCATTAATCAATTCATGTAATAATCATCAACTAATCAATGAATTGATTGAGGCAGACTGTATTGTTGCTAAAGCTGCTTTAGGACCATAAACACAGATATTTGTTATGAATAAACCATGAAAATGTAAATATTAAACTGGGAATACAGTCAAAATAGGGGCCCTTCAAAATAAAAGCATGCTCCAAACCAACAGTCCACAACCCAGAAATCATCAGTTTATTATTATAGAGACTAAAGAAACCAGGAAATAATCAGAGAAGAGAAGCTGGAACCAGACATTTACTAATTAATAAATGACTCTAATCCATGAATTGATAATAAAAATAGTTGATTAATATAATAACGTAAACCATTAATAATTTAAAGCTGCAGCAGGAGAACAGTCACTGAGGTTTGAGCAGAGACTCGTGGGAATAAAGTGAAGCGTCGTCTCAGACAGAAAGTGACAGTAAATCAGGAGGAAATCATTTCTCCTTCAAAGCTGCAGCTTCGTCCTCAGAGAACTTTACTTCCTGAATATTTCACATCGCTCTGTGACAACAGAAGGAAAAACTGTCACCAACATGTTGTATTGTTGATGATGGTGGAGGATCTGAGGTTTCACAGGAAACTGGAAAAATATCTGAATGTGAACAAGGAAATGTCCTTTATTTGGTAATAATAGATAGATCTGATTTCATTGGCAGATGATTTTACTTATTTCTAGTTATTTTCCTGATTTTGGGTCAAGTTTTATTGAAACAAGATTAATATTAAAACAAAAGTAAATTGATTTAAATCAAGAAATAAAATGGAAATGCCATTGGAATAAGATAATTCTACCAGAACCTTCACATAAACAGAAAAGCATGAAGTTTATGCTGAATTACACAATTAATCCAATATAAAGTAGAATTATCTGATTCTATTGGTGGATAATTTCACTAGTTTTTCCCTAAAAATATCTAAAAAGTCAGAATTATGAGATAAAAAATCTAAAATAATATGAGATAAAAATACAATATTAACATAAAAAGCCAAACTATTTAATCTTATTTTAAGAAAAACGATGAAACAAGCAGAATGAACAGGATAATTTTACCAAAAACAAGATATTTTAACTTGTTAAGATTTAATTTTTGACAGTGCAAACACACAACAGATGAAAAATTAAACTTTCAATGAACAAAGATTAAGAGAAGTTTAAGATTTTTGGAACAGTTTGTCTAATATTGAGTAGAATTATCTCAAGATCAAGATTCATTAAGAGGCAGCACTGCTAATTTTTTACAGCGTGCAGTGAGAATCTGGCAGTAAAATGAGTCCTGATGGTTTTTATCTCACTAAATGTGTGTTTTTGTCCTGCAGGAGTTTCTCTGAACTCTACCAGAAAGCCATCAAAGATGCAGAGTGTAAACCTGGTGAGGACCAGTCAGGAGAGGCCTGGGTGCTGGATGAGAGGGAAGAGGAGGAGGAGGAGGAGGAGGAGGAGGAGGTGAAGGAGGAGGTGGTGGCAGCAGCAGAGGAGGAGGTGGTGATGGAGGCTGAGGAGGCGGAGCATCAGCAGATGGAGGCGGGTCCTGGTCCACTCCTCACTCCACCCAGTCTACCTCTGCTACGAGCCACTTCCCTACAGGACCAGCCGGCCAATCACAGCCAAGGGGGCGGAGCCTCGCCGCTCATACGCAGCTACTCCTTAGAGAGGCAGCCGTCCTACGGGGACACGTGTGACGGGTGAGTTTAACGAGTAGAATTCACCAGGACTGACCCTGAAGAAAACAGATAAAAATGATTTTATGTAAAGACATGACGGTAGACGACTTAAACTTCCTGTCACTTCCTTCATGATGAGGATAAACCCAGAAAGAGTCGTTTTATTCAGGTTCTTATCTATTTAATCATAGTCTCTAGAATAATCCCCCAAAAAGAAGGTTGTAGCTGGATAAATAGATTTTTTATATGCATATTTGTGCAAGTGGCAACTATAATAGTGATTAAAATGCTGTTTTATGCAAAAATAGATATATAACATGATTGTTAGTGATTCAACTGATATTAAATATGCATGAAGTCTTTGAAACGAATCAGTTCTAAATGGGTTAAACCGACATGAGTGTTAAGGAAGAAGAGACAAGTCTTTCTAAATCCTGTTTTATTTTAATAAAACCAGACTAACATTTCATTTAAACAAGATTAATTGATTAAATTAGGAAAAAAAAACATGAAATAGGTAAAGAATAAGATAATTCTACTCAATATTGGACTAACTGCACCAAAAACAAGATATTTTCACCTGTTAACATTTTAGTTTTTGCAGTATCTGTATTAATATTATAATTATTAAATTTATATTTATATAATTTTTATTTTCACCTGTTTGGAATTAAGTTTTTGGCGTAAAGGCTGATATTTTCCATTAATAGTGATTATTGCACTGAAAAACATGAAATATCAGGTGAAAATATGTTGTTTATGGCACAATTAGTCCAGTATTTAGTAGAATTATCTGTTTTTCACTGACCATTTCACCATTTCCCCTAGTTTTAGTCAATTTAACCTTTTTTAAATTCTCTAGTTTTCTTAAAACAAGACCAAATTGTCCCAAATCAGGAGAACACCTGACAGCTTCTTGATTTTCCTGTTAAATCACACCAGATTGCTGCATTTTAATTTATAATCCTCTAATTTTCAAGGATGGTGAGTTTCTGCCTTAAACTGAAGCGACGCCGCTGATCGTGTCATAATTTATAGACGTGAGAGCATCTGCTAAATAGGTTTACGGCTCTTAAATCTTCCGACGAGGCTGAAAATATCCTCAAACCGAAGCTGACGCATCACAATTTAATCTCAGAGTCGGTGCGTCACTTTTCCTGCAGCGAGGACCACGGCAAACAGGATGTGGCTCAGCAGCAGAAACGCTGCTTAGCCTCTGCTGCATTTTCACATCAATATTAACATCTGCACCACAGTCACTTCAACCTCTGCTGTTGCATCATAGCAGCAGTTTAGATCACTAATTACAGAAGCTCCAGTTTCTGTTTGATTACATTAGTATTCACACTGCTAACACTATTAACAGCTGAAAATATCTTAATTAGTCCAATATTCAGTAGAATTTAGTCAGTTTAATATATATTAAGTAAATATTTAGTCGATTTAATCTTTTTTTTAAGAACATGTTTGACACAAGTCAGAAAAAAGGTGCTCAAGACGGCACTTTAACACACTTTTTGGTTTCTAGAGGGCATTTTAGCACATGATTTGGATCCTTGAGGGCACTTTAGCACACATTTAGGCTCTTAAAGGGCATTTTAACTCTTTTTTTGCCTCCTAGAGGACACTTAACACAATTTGTAGCTTCCAACAGGGCACTTTATCATGCATTTCTGGCTCCTAGAGGACACTTTACCACACATTTTGGATCCTGAAGGGCACTTAACACAATTTTTAGCTCCCAAGAGGACACTTTAGCACATGTTTTGGATCCTAGAGGGCACTTTAGCACATGTTTTGGATCCTAGAGGACACTTTAGCACATGTTTTGGATCCTAGAGGACACTTTAGCACATGTTTTGGATCCTAGAGGACACTTTAGCACATGTTTTGGATCCTAGAGGGCACTTTAGCACATGTTTTGGATCCTAGAGGACACTTTAGCACATGTTTTGGATCCTAGAGGGCACTTTAGCACATGTTTTGGATCCTAGAGGGCACTTTAACACACATTTTGGATCCTTGAGGGCACTTTAGCAAGCTTTTTAGCCCCCAAAAGGGCACTTTAGCACACATTTAGGCTCTTAAAGGGCATTTTAACTCTTTTTTTGCCTCCTAGAGGACACTTAACACAATTTGTAGCTTCCAACAGGGCACTTTATCATGCACTTTTGGCTCCTAGAGGACACTTTAGCACAATTTTTCATTTCTAGAGGACATTTTAGCACATGTTTTGGATCCTAGAGGGCACTTGACACACTTTTTAGCACCCAAAAGGGCATTTTAGCACACATTTAGGCTCATAAAGGGCACCTGGAGTGCATTTTAACACGTTTTCCAACAATTGGGCCACAAGTTATTATAAAATTAGAAACACAAAGCACAAGCAGCAAAATGTGAAACACATATTCAGAGTCTTGTATCAGTTACCTGAATACAGTGATGTGTAATTGTACTGTAGTTCTGTTATTTCTGGGTAAATACTTTTGGAACATTTTCTGGTAGTTTCACAACAATCTGACTTTTTATGTTGGAAACATTTACAGAATAAAACCTGTCAAATGAGAACATGACAAACATTTGACAATAGTGACTCACTATTATGCAAATTTAAATAGTGATAGTGACAAATGCATCAAAGCAACTGGAAAAAAAACTGTAATTTAAGCTTTTTTTAACATTTAACATGTGGAATTCTGCATTTTCATACCCCAGCACTTAAATATATGGATGATTAAGATGCAGATTTTCATTATTTAATAGTAAAGGGTTAAATGAGATGTGATGTGAAGTGTTTTTACGTTTTCAGAACCACAACAATGGACAGAAAGTCAGTAAAAGCACATTTGTTTCCATTAAACACTGAGAGTTAATGGTTAGAGACAGGACGCCTTAATGGATCCAAATTACTTTAAGCGCTGTGGTTGTTTTTGACTCGACATCAGGAAGGAGAGAAAATATTCATGATATTACACTCTGCTGCTCAGGAGAATGAAGTGGACTCTTTTTACTGTCACACGGAGCTGAGCTGAATAATTTGAGGGAGCTGCATCACATAATGATGTTTGTGATGGATCATTTTGTGCAGGACAGGAAGCATCAATCAGGACAAAGCTCCACAGCAATCCCCATGATTACTGCTTTTTTTTGTTCTGACCTCTGGATAAAAATATCAGCAGCAGATTTGATTGTGTTCCCTCCTTCAGGCACATGTACGACAACGTGGGCGTGAAGGTGGATCAACACATCTACGAGAACGTGGGGAAGCTGAGGGACGCCACGCCAGACCTGATCCTGGCCGTCAAACCCAAGAGTCTCACTGACGTCCAACAGGTGATGGATTAAAGGTGGAGATTTAAAGATGGAGACTTAAAGATGGAGACTTAAAGATGAAGATTTAAAGATGGAGAATTAAAGATGGAGATTTAAAGATGGAGATTTAAAGATGGAGATTTAAAGGAACAGTAGCTGGTTTCTGATCAGAAGCCCCGCCCCCCTCTGATGATACCCTTTACTCTGTCTCTATATCTCCATGTTTTCCTCCATGTCTCCTCTTTATCTCTATACCTTCATGTCTCTATATCTTCATACCTTCATGTCTCTATATCTTCATGTCTCTATACCTTCATGTCTCTATATCTTCATACCTTCATGTCTCTATATCTTCATGTCTCTATATCTTCATGTCTCTATACCTTCATGTCTCTATATCTTCATACCTTCATGTCTCTATATCTTCATACCTTCATGTCTCTATATCTTCATGTCTCTATATCTTCATGTCTCTATACCTTCATGTCTCTATATCTTCATGTCTCTATACCTTCATGTCTCTATATCTTCATGTCTCTATACCTTCATGTCTCTATATCTTCATGTCTCTATATCTTCATGTCTCTATACCTTCATGTCTCTATATCTTCATGTCTCTATACCTTCATGTCTTCATATCTTCATATCTCCATGTGTCCATGTCTTCATGTCTCTATATCTTCATGTCTCTATATCTTCATGTCTTCATATCTTCATGTCTCTATATCTTCATGTCTTCATATCTTCATGTCTCTATATCTTCATGTCTTCATATCTTCATGTCTCTATATCTTCATGTCTCTATACCTTCATGTCTTCATATCTTCATATCTCCATGTGTCCATGTCTTCATGTCTCTATACCTTCATGTCTCTATACCTTCATGTCTCTATACCTTCATGTCTCTATATCTTCATGTCTCTATACCTTCATGTCTTCATATCTTCATATCTCCATGTGTCCATGTCTTCATGTCTCTATATCTTCATGTCTCTATACCTTCATGTCTCTATATTTTCATGTCTCTATATCTTCATGTCTCTATACCTTCATGTCTCTATACCTTCATGTCTCTATATCTACATGTCTCTATACCTTCATGTCTTCATATCTCCATGTGTCCATGTCTCCAGTTCATGGGAGCTGAGTACATCGAGGACAAAGCTTCAGCCAGTGATTCGTCGCTGTCGTCTTCGAGGTTGTCCTGTGTGGATCGAGCAGAAAGAAACTCACGAGCTCTGAGTCTCCACAACTCCATCACCAAGAGTAAGTCCATCAAATCAGATACATCAATCAATCCATCAATCAATCAATCAATCCATCAATCAATCAATCAATCAATCAATCAATCAATCAATCAGTGATAAATTCACAAATATAAAAAACAACACTGCAAAAACTGAAATCTTAACCAGTGAAATATCTTATTTTTACTGGTTTATAATTATCTCATTCCCTGGCAGGTAATTTAACTTCATTCAAGTTTTTTGCCTGATTTGGGTCAATTTGTTTCTATAAAACAAGACAAACATTTTTTTATTTAAGATTAAACTTCACCCATTTTTCATCTTTCTTTGAAAATACAAACTTGATTTCTTAGTCTCCTTATCTTTTTCCATTTTATATCCCTCATCTACAAGATCCTTCCATTTAAAGTCGCTTATTTACTTGTAATTCGATTTATTAATGCTACTCTACTTCTTAAAAATAGTAAGTCAGTGTTTAATAAAATAAATTATGACCTGATCATTGACTCTAAACAGACACCAGCTGCTCAAATGAAGCCAGGATGGAACCATTACAGTTTACAAATCATCTCTGGCAGATTTAAGCCTTAAGATTTAAATCTTTTCTGCCTTAAACTGCGTCTCTCCTTCGTTTTTTTCCTCTTTTGTCCGTCCTCTTTCATCCGATCTGCCCCCTGTTCCTCTAATCTGATATCAGCCTGCCACCCCCTGCCAGGGCTGGATAAAAGGGGGACAGATGGGAGGTGGGAGGGGTTCTGGGCTTTTTAGGCTGCCCCCGAAATCAAGAATCCCCTTTTTACACCATCTGCTGCCTCCTCAGAGACCTGCAGCCTGGTCGTTTAGCTGCTGGAGGAGCAGACTCGTCTCCATCAGATCCTTATCAGGGCTGTGGGGGCGGCTCGGTGTTTAAAGGAGGAGGAAAGACATTCATCTGTCTAAAAAAAACACATTTATAACCTCAATTATAAAAATAAATACATGGTCATTCAAATGGTTTGAGGCTTATTGTGTTCCTTCAACTTTAAATCTTTAACTGGTGTCAAAAACACATTAAAAAGTCAAAGAAACATGATTTATTGAAGCCTGCAGGTTTTCTGCAGACAGCAGGACATTTCCTCTTTGTCCCGGTTTCATGTCTGGCAGCGTCAGTGCAGCAGCAGCGCCCCCTGGTGGACGATCAGTGCTACTGAATATTACTGAATATTACTGTTTATTACTGAATATTACTGTTTATTACTGAATATTACTGTTTATTACTGAATATTACTGTTTATTACTGAATATTACTGTTTATTACTGAATATTACTGTTTATTAGATATTAGAGCCTGGAGCACGCTCAGGTTATTTGGTTATATATAAAATAAATATAGTTTGGCAAGATGAGTTTGTCAAAAACTCTAAAATTCAGTTCATAAATCATTCATCAGGTCTCTGAAAATGTATAATATAATTGTAAAAGTAATATATTGTGTGTTCATCTTGGTTTATTGTCATTTAAAGTCCATTTGCTTCATTTTGTTTCCACAAAAATCACGATTTTGTGCAATTTCTGACACGATGTAATGCATTACAGGTAAAAATGGTCAAATTGACTTGGTGCAAATATCAGTAATGTACGTTATAATGCATTTTTTAGAGATCAGCAGCAGTGAAACATCTGTGCATTTATTTTGGTGACAGCAACTTAAAAGTAATGCAGTAAAAATTTAATTAAATGCATAAATATTGTAAAGTAATGAATTACTTTAATATGACAGCATTACAGTTAGAATACCTCGTCCACCTAGAATATAAAACTAGTTGATAGCATGAATTATTAACGGTTTAGAACCTTTATCAGGGAGTTAAACTATCTGGTACCGAGTTCTTATGGTTACACCACATCACAGCTGTGTCTCTGATCCTAATAAACAGGAATTGACTGTGTTTTCCTCTCAGTTCTCTCAGAGACGACAGACTCCACTGAGGAGGAGTGGCAGTCCATCGCTGACCTGGCGACAGCCTGCCGCAGCATCCTGGAGGCTCTGTCACGAGAGGGTGAGCAGCTACATACAACACAGCAACTATTATACTTCTGTTATAGAAATAATAGCTGCAAACGATTAGTTACAACTATTACATTAATCTACAACTGTTTGAGTCATTTATTCAGTAGAAAACGTCCAAATTCTCTGGTTCCAGCTTCTCTTCTCTGATTATTTCCTGGTTTCTTTAGTCTCTATAATAATAAACTGATGATCTTTGGACAAAAAAAGACATTTTAGGTTGAATCTTCAAACCTTTTTATGAACCAATCAACTAATCGATTAATCATTTCAATAGTTGATAGAATAACTGATTATTAAAATAGTCGTTAGTTTCAGCCCTAAAGTAAAATAAATAAATATCAGATACAGTAATATTCTAATTAAAGCTATAAAGACTAATCGATTGTCAACTATCAATTACAACCAATTGATTAATCATCTAAATAATCAATTGTTTATATTGTGTATATATATATATATATATATATATATATATATATATATATATATATATATATATATATATATATATATATATATATATATATATATATATAACCTCTATGTGCGAATATATTTTGACACTTCTGGGTTTTATTTATACTTTATCTGTATTTATTTATACGTTCACTCATGGTTTGAGTCTCTTATTAATCATTAAGGGAAATGTAAATGATTCAGAACACAATGAAATCTTAGACTTAAACAGTGTTTCTGGTAAATAAACCTGCTCCATAAAGAAATTATTTGGTTTTCTGAGTTTGGGGAAGAAGAAAAAACACAGAGTTCTGACCTTTGACCCCTCCAACACCTCTGGGATGAAGTGGATTTCTTCTTAAACCTGTGTGACCTCAGCGATGCTCCTGGATGCATCATTTAGAAGCTTTATCGTATTATAGCTTTAAAATATGGCTGCTGCTCTCTGTCCCTGAAGAAACATAAAAACATCAAAAAGAGAAGAGAAATCACAGCAGTTAAAAGAAAATGTGTCTGTCTGCCAATAAATAAATCAGTCTGTAAAAGACGCATCAGTCTGAATAAAATATAGAATGTAGAATAAAAAAAACATTAGCAGCTTTACCAGCTTTAAAAACACTATGTGAAGTTAAATCAGAGTTTTATGTGAAGTTTAAATGCAGAGAAACAGTCGGGATGATGGAGATGATCAGAACATCACAGCAGCTTCTCATATCTGCAACATTTACATGTTTATTAGAAATAAAAACACAGAGAGAAGGTTTTAACCTGAGTAGAAGTCACATTACTTCATTACCTCAGTGTTTTATAGATCACTTCCATAGTATAATCATTAATATCTTCTTTGCTGCTTGACTGAGGTCATTTCAAATGATTTAAGGGCTGCAACTAATCTGATATGAATCTATAGATTATTAAAATGATTAATCCATTAGTTGTTTGGTTCATTAAATGGTTTAAATGTGGATCCAAAGCTGAAGATTCAACCTAAAATGTCTTTTTTTGTCCAAAGATCATCAGTTTATTATTATAGAGACTAAAGAAACCAGGAAATAATCAGAGAAGAGAAGCTGGAACCAGAGAATCTGATTTTAAAAACGATTTAAATCAAATAAAATAATTGTAGATTAATATAATAGATGACAACTAATTGATTATTGCAGCTCTATGATGCATTAATATCCAAAGAAGAAGTTACAGAATTCAGCTTTTGGTAGAATATTAAAAATTCTCCTTACATTTTTAAAAATAATGTAATTAATCAAATAGTGAAATGTAAGAACAGCTATGAATATCATGATTAATGTATTAGCTGCAGCTCTACAGGACCTGATGCTTTTACTGATGTTTTTATTTGTATTTTTATATTTGAAATGTATTTTTGGGGTTTGAGATTAAACACTAGCTGTCGTTTTAGCATCAGCATCATCAGATCCTTTAATAAACTCATTTTTATATTTAAGAGACGTGAAAGTGTCTGAATCTGTTTGTTTTTTTGTTTTAAATCATCGTCACAGACAGAAAAGCTGGAGATTCTTCCCAAGCAGGAGACCAGACAGACGGGAAGCTGAAAGACTCAAAGGACAGGTGTGTTGCTACACGACACACACACACACACACACACACACACATATATATATGTGTGTGTGTGTGTGTTGAATAGCTCAGCAGTGAGTGTGGTTGTGTTTGATTGATTACAGCAGACCTACACTCCTTTATCTTCAGCCACTTATTTAGACTCTATCAGCAACAGTCGACTGTTTGAGTCAATGTGTTGGCTCCTCTCCCCCATAGAAAACCTTCCTGCTGACTCAGGGATACACACACACACACACACACACACACACACACACACACACACACACACACACACACACACGCACACACGCACACACGCACACACGCACACACACACACACACACACACACACACGCTGTGAGTCATTGTCCTTGTCATCTTCCTGTATACTGTCCCTCCCTGAATCATTTTGCTCCTTTAACTCTTTTTTTTCTCCCACACGTCCTGAAACAAACAAACTCCTCAGAAATGTTGGTTAAAGGCAAAAAAAGGAAATGAATCGATATTAAACGCAGACATGAAGAAGCTTTATCTCAGTGCAGTGATTGAGTGTTTATGGATTAGTTATTGTGCAGCAACATGATTAATTGATTAGTTACCAATCATTACATTAATCACCAATTACTTTGATAATCATGTTGGTCTGGACAGAAGAAGATAATTAAAGTTGAATCTTCAGCTTTGGGAAACAGTGATTGACATTTTACACCAATCAATGAACCAAACAGCTGATCGATTAATCATTTCAATAATCAGTAGATTAATAAGAATAGAAGTTAGTTACATCTCTAAACCTGAACAAACAGAAAAGGAACCACAAGTAATCTGACCTGAAACAAATCAATCTTTTTATGATAATCAATTAATTGATTTGAGTCATTTTTTAAGTAGTAAATGTGTAAATTCTCTGGTTCCAGCTTCTCTTCTCTGATTATTTCCTGGTTTCTTTAGTCTCTATAAGAGTAAATGATCTTTGAGGGAAAAAAAAGACATTTTATGTTGAATCTTCAGCTTTGAGAAACAGTGATTGACATTTTACACCAATCAATGAACCAAACAACTGATTGATTAGTTGCAAAATTGGCAAAAACTGTAAAATGGAGGAAAAAAATTGCTGCTTTTTTGTCTTATATATAAGTTAACATATATATTTGTATGAACCAAATGTTAACGCATTAATCAAAGACGTAAATGTCAGATTAATCAATGAATAAATGGCTGTTCTGACTTTCATAAACTTCCTGTGATAAAACATGTATTAAATAGTATTAATTCTGTGTCTGACATTTGTCGGACGTCCTTGATGTGAAATGAAATCACTCTGTAGAGTTTAGTCATTACGTGGAGCTGCAGTCGGAAGAGATGCATGATGGGACGGCGCTACTTACTCACGTCTTGTCAGCCGCAGCAATTACTGTAAATAGATGGTGGAGTATTTCAGGTTTCATTAGAGGCAGCGAGGACAACGTCTTCTCTCTGAGACTGATGCTCCAACAACTAATCAACTAGAGTGAAAAGTTCAGTCTGGATTAGAAAAAGGAGGAGGAGGAGGACGGGATTAGTTTTTATTTATAAAACAACACTTTTTAGGGTTGCAGCTAATGTCTATTCAGATTAATGTTGATTATTAAAATGATATATTGATTAGTTGTTTGGTTCATTATATAGAGTAAAGTGTGGATCAGAGAAGAAGCTGGAACCAGAGAATTTGGACATTTTCTTCTTAATAAAATGACTCAAATCGATTAATTGATTAATGTGATTGTTGGTAATTAACTGATTAACTGATTAATCGTTGCAGCTGTCTTCTACATATCTAGACTTATTTCAGATTATCTGCTGTTTTGAAAGTCAGGATGCAATAATTAAAGTTATTTATCGATCAATTAATCGACTAATTGATGCAGATGTATTTACAAATGTTCAATAAGTGTTAACTGGATAACTGGAACCAGAGAATTTGGACATAGCAGCTCTAAAATCCATTCAATTAAAGTATTTTAGACTAGATTACTTCTTGAGAGGTTACTACTCAATTTCTGAAAGTATGTTCAGGTTTAGAGCTGCAACTAACTGTTGATCGTTGATTAATGTATTGATTATTGAAATGATTAAACGATTAGTTGTTTGGTTCATAAAATGGTGTAAAACATCAATCAATGTGTCTCAAAGCTGCAGATTCAACCTAAAATGTCTTTTTTTGTCCAAAGATCATCAGTTTATTATTATAGAGACAAAATGTTCTTATTTTCTTATTAAAAATGACTCTAATTGATTGATTATCAAAATAATTGGAGATTAATCCTTGGTAACTAATCGATTAACCATTGCAGCTCTGATTAGAATATCACTGGAGTTAAAGTGTTAAAGTATTCAATATCTATTACACTTAAGGGCTGCAACTAACAAATATTCTGATAGTTGATTAATCTATTGATTATTGAAATGATTGATCGAGTCGTTGTTGGGTTCCTATAATTTCTATGATCAACCCCAGCTCTCTAAGGGGCGGGGCCTTTCTCTGACAGCAGCCAATCACAACAGAGTGGGCGTTTCTTAGGGAGGGGAGGGGTTTTTCAGAGTGAGTGTGTGAGAAGGCCGACTGTATTGCTGCTACAGGTCTATAACTAGCTGCTTTTAGACCATAAAATCATACTTCTGTACCATAAAGTCCATCATTTGGTGAATATATTTTCATTGTCACTGCTTCTCTTGGTTGCAGTGACTCTCCAGGCCACCTGGAGGAGAAGGTGTCGCAGCTGGAGGCCATGCTGAAGAAGCTGCAGGATGACCTGCAAAAGGTGCTTTGACTTTCATGAATGCTTCAAAAAAAAAAAACACAAAAAACAAAACACAAGGTTCTGTTTGTTCCCTGTAACGATATTTTCAGTGAGCTGCACGGAGAAAAGTCAGCAGGTAGGAAACAGAAAAAAAACGATTTCAATTGTTTCAGCAGTTTTGAGTTCAGTGACGCAGCTTTTTTTTTTTTATTCACTCGGACAAATCCTCCATCACGCTGACTCACCATAGCAATGCATTAAAATACAAACACTCAAAGGCATTTTTTATTGATTATTTTGTAATAGTTTTTTACAGTTTTACATATTCAGATTTTTGGAATATTTTTTTTCAGTAAACCTTGCTGCTACTACTACGACTGCTGTTATTTACGACAAATCCCTGTAATCGATATTTTCTAATATTTTCCTCTGAACATTTCTACTCAACGTGGTCCAGTGTCGACATGTTAACACACGTGTTATTCTCCCCATTGTCAAACTTAAACTGATGCAACAAACCAGCAAACTACTCGCTATGATGTCACCGAGAGACTCAAATTTGCAGCTTTTCTGTTTTGGCCGAAACCCCCACGGTTGTTGCTCTGTTTGTTTTATTCATGTAAATGTGAATGAATACTGTATGTGATGAGCTTGAAGGTTTATTCTGAACTTCTGGAAATCTGCTGCTTGACCAAACGGAAACGATTCTCAACACAAAGTCGGCTCCAGTTTTTTCTGAAGCTTTCGTTCAGCGGAAAAAAAACTTGAGTGGACGTTGTGTTGAAATGTTTCTGGTCAATAATGTACAGTTCATGTCTCTGTGTGTACAAAAAAACTATGTGTCACTGTGTGTACAAAGACTATTATTCCCCTCTATTATATGGAAAGTTTATTATTATTATTTAAAAGTTCTTGATTAGGACCGTCACTGTTTTTGGTTCTCGTTATTTCCTCATCCATCATTTAGTCTATGAAGTCAGAATAATGACGAAATACCTGTTTATTGACGGAACAATTGGTTGATTAAAAGAAAATTAAAGGTACAGTGTGTAAGGTTTAGTGAATTTAGGAATTATTGTTTATTATTATCTTAGATTAAATCGTTTTTATCTACATGTTGCACCACCGTGTTTCTACAGTAGCTCAGAACTGACAAAACACCAGAATTTTGCGTGTTTCACAGCTGACGTAGATTCTCCTGCGTGTTTTTGGTTTTCTGTCGGTTGTAGTCTGCAACTTCACCACTAGAGGCGCCAGAAACTACACACTGCACCTTTAAAATTCCACAGCTGGTTAATTGTTTCAATTTAACGAAGAAGGACAAATCTTTTCTTTTAAAGCTTGCATTTTTTTTTGTTTCAGATTTTTTTTTGTAAATTTAACCTCTTAATTTGGATAAAGAATCAAAATTCAAAATCTTTTTATACTTTTTAAAATATTGTTTTTGTAAATTTGGACTGTTATTTTGCATAAAGAATCTAAATCATCTTTTTATGCTTTTCTTTTTGTTGTTTTTTCAGATAGCTTTTGTAAATTTGGACTGTTAGTTTTGACAAAGAAGGAAAAATCTTTTTTTTTTAACATATTAGATCCTCAAGTCTGATTAGACAGATTATCTGTCAAACAACAAAAGCTAAGAAACAAATAATCAGCTGTCAAACAGACAAACAGCTCTGATTTGCGATGTCTCTTCTCCTGCATCGACGTGCTTCTTCTCCTCTATGGTATGTGTGTTTTTTATTTTTAAATGTCCCCCAGTAGTTTCCCTAAACGCCAGCGCTCTCCCCCCTCATCACGGTTCGTGCCACAGCGATCTGAGAGACGGCTTTTTGTTTTTTGTTGTGTGTGCCGGTGTCTTTTAGGAGAAAGAGGACAAGGCGGTGCTGCAGGCCGAGGTGCAGAGCCTCAGGCAGAACAACCAGCGGCTGCAGGAGGAGTCTCAGAGCACGGTGGCGCGCCTCATCAAAGTCACCGAGCTGCTGTGCAACGTCAACAAGCCCTGTTAGCCTCCTCGCCGCCGCCGCCTCGCTGCCCGCCGCACGCACAAAACACGCCCATCAGCAGGAAGATGCAAAAAAAAACGAGCCTGCAACCTGTTTCTAATCGTGCATATTTACAAAAAACGACACACACACGTATCCTCTTTCATCCTGTTGGTAGGAGGGAGTATGCAAATTATAAGGAAAAAGAGGAAATAATGACATTTTAAAACATCTCACAGACTTGGTGTGTGTGTGTGAATGTGTGATAAAGTGCGTGCATGGGTGTATGGGTGTGTGTACTCTGTGTGTGTGTGTGTGTGTGTGTGTGTGTGTGCATCTCTTACTGTACTTTTGCTTCAAATACTTGACGAGCTGGGCTGAACAGCACTTAGCATAAAGGAGCAGCGACTGGAGACTGGGAGACACGTATCAGCATGTTCAGTGGTGTCTTTTATCTGAAAATGACCAAAAGTGTAAATATATATCACCAATAATAATAATAATAATAATATATGTGAACAGTTAGTATTCGCTATCCCTCTCTGCAAACAAAGGCGTGTAGTTGCAGATGTGTGCGTGTGGTGGTGCTGACAGCGTGGGAACAAAAACACGGAAAGAAGACGACAAAAAAATTTAAAAAAATAAGAGACGTGACGACCACAGGCAAAAAAACAACAAAACTTCAAAACCATGTGGTGATGCTGAATGATAAACATCACTTTCTGCCCTCTTCACTTCTCTGTAGGACTGGATTTAAGGAGATTTTAGGGAGGAACAGAGGCGTCGGTGTTTGGGTGTTTTAAGGTACGGAACTCACCATAACTTCACTGTAGGAGACACACGTTTAATTATAATTTAAGATAAATTCATGTTAACGCAGGGAAACAGGAGGAGAAAACATGATGCATTAATAGTGATTATTGCACTGCAAAAACTGAAATATTATCAGGTGTTTTTGGTAGAATTAGTCCAATATTTAATAGAATTATCTTATTTCACTGGCAGAGCATTTAGTTGATTTTTTTATTTCTTGATTTAATCTTTTCAAAACCAAACTGACCCAAAGAAAAAATAAAAAACATTAATTATCTGCCAGTGGAATAAGATCATTCTACTTAATATTGGATTAAATGTGCCAACAATAATTATTACACTGCAAAAAACAGAAATCTTATCAGGTGATGTATTTTGTATTGGATTAAATATCTTAGTTTTGGCACAATTAGTTCAATATTGAGTAGAATTAATTTATTCTACTGGCATATAATCTATCTTTTTTATTTTTTTTCTTGATTTTAGTCATTTTAAGCTCTTTTTTTAAGAAATAAAAGAAAGAAATTGACCCAAATCTGCCAGTGAAATAAGATAATTCTACTCATTATTGTACTAATTGGACCAAAAACAAGATATTTCCTGTTAAGATTTCAGTGCAGTGTGATAGTCTATAACTTGATTTTACTCTTAAATCTCACTAGATTGCTGCATTTTTTCTAATTTTTCTAATCCTAGGATGGTGAGTTCCTGCTTTAAACTGAAATGACGCCACAGGGGATGATTTGTTTTTTAACCATAAACGAACACAAACTATAACTGAACAGTAATAAAGGGGGTGAGCATGCTCCTGGCAGCATGTGTGATGACTGGGAGTGAAGAAGGGTTTTTTTTTACCTCCTGAAGACGCAGACAATAGCAGGAAAGAACCGACTCAGCTTCCTTCCACTGAACGCCTGTAGCTGATTTTCCTTCTAACCTCACTACTGTAGCAGCCATAAGTGTAGAAGTCCTCCTCCTGCTGGCCTCAAACCACAAATGACACAGAAACAACAGATTGTTTTATTTTCCCTTTCAGCCGACAAACATAGCTTTAGGTGTCTGAACTGAACTGATAGAGAAACGCAGGATGTTGTATTAGAGTCTGTTTAATGTCTCACAGTGAATATTCTGGGTAAATGACAGCAGGCGACAGCTGATGATTCTCACTCCTGATGTGTGTGTTTGTGTGTTTCATGTCGTTCTTGCACTTTTTTAAAATTATTTTTTTATTATATTTTAAAACAGAGGCGTCATTTGTGTATTTTAAGGTACAGACTCTTCATATCTTGACTATAATCGACCAGATTTGTCCAATCACATGTTAAAAAACTAGAAAATGATCCCTTTAAGGTACATTTAGGACACATCAAAATGTGATTAATTAGTGATTTTTAGTCCAGTATTATGGCAAATAATTTAGCTTATTTGATGTTTTTATTCCTGATTTGGGTCAATTTGGTCTTGTTTTAAGAAAACAAGATTAAGATTTCTTAAAACAAATGAAAAAACTTGAAATAACCTCAATTCATTGGGTTTTTGCAGTGTGATGATTACACCACAAAAACTGAAATCTCACTCATGTTAAAAGTGTTAAATATGTAGAAAATACTCCTTTAAAGTACATTTAGTACAGATAGAAATGTGCAATTAATTGGCGACTATCTCAATCTGAAGGTTATTAAATATTTTAATTAATATTAACACAAACCTGACATGACAATAGTCCATAACTAAATTACCCTCTAATCTCAGCAGAATGACCCCTGACCCTCCAGAAGTGAGACTTCCTGCCTTAAAGAAATGACGCCACTGTTTTAAAGAGTCACTCAGCACTGGTCAGGGCACATGTTGTACTTTACTTTACCTGCTCCAGGTAAGAAGGTGGATTAGATCTCATCTCCTCTCGGTCTCCACCTTACCTCACCTTATTTTTTTATTTTTTTTTTTTGTGCTCGCTGCTGACGGCGCCGAAAACGACGAGGAGACGGAAAACTGCTTCTCCTCAGTGCCAATGACAAAAAAAATAAATCTAATTTGCCCAGGCAGCTCTTCCTGAATCCAAGCAGAAAAAATAAACTGACTGGACCACAAACTATTAAAAAACAACAAAAACTCTTGAACTCTGACATTTTACCGGATGCCAAACGACTCTTCGTTTCTTGTACAAACTTCCTCTTGTAATTTTATTTTAGAGTCACTGTGAATACCTGGTACCAGCATATTAAGATACAGTATAATAACAGATTAAATTATGAAACTATCAGTATGTGAAGATACTGTAATGTACAGTGTTCCATGTTATTAGTGCATTCGGGTCGTGTTCGGCCTCCTTTTTGCAGGACGATTATGCAGAAAAGCTCCAACTCGTTTCATCTCCTGAAAGACTCGAAAAAAACAACAAACTGGCGCGAGACGACCTGTTTTACTGTGTCTTGTATAGTAACTTAGATTGTAGGAGGTTGGTCAAAGCATGAGAATGTGCCGAGCGAACTTCCAAGCTGTATGTGTGTATGTATAAAAAAAAGAAAAGAAAAAAAACAACTGATGTAACTTATTAATCATGCAAAATGTGGATTTTTTCTTGTAGCTGTTTTAAAAACTGGAGGGAAGTCGCAAAAAAGGGGAAAATGTGAAGCTGAAAGGAAAAAGTGTTTTTTTTAAGTTTCTTTTGTAGGAAAATCATCAACCAGGAAATGATGAAATGCTTCAACATGACTGGTTGTTATTATTCTGATTCTAGTAGCTAAATCACATGTTTAATAAGGTCTGAAACACCGATAGGTACCATAGGCCTTAATGAGTGCAACTTCTCATGTGAAGGCTTATTCTCTGACTTTGTGCCTACCTGAAATGTACATGTATGTTATAACCCAGCTTATTGTTCCCATTCTTTGTCTTTTGGTTGCACTCGATGAGGAGTTTTCCTTTTTTTTAAAGATTTTATTTCATGTGTGTGTGTGTGATTGAGGACGAGACTGTCACAACATCTGGTCTTTGAGGAAAAGTCTTCAGGTTGAGAGGAAGATGATGATGATGATGATGATGATGGACGTGTCGTTGGGTTTCACGGCTCAACAAGTTGTTAAAAGAAGCAAAACCGACGAGTATATGATTTTTAAAAAGTGAATTAAAATGAAAAAAGGTGCTTAATGTGAGTAATGATGCATTGAAACTGAGTTTAAATTAACGTGAATGTGTTGAATGACATGATGGGATGATTATTTTGGTATTTAAATATTTAAAGAATAAACTGTCTCACAAAAATCCAACTTTATTTAAAAAGACGACGAATTAATGAGCTGAAAGTTCACGGAATCTTTAACAGAATCTTTGTCTACACATAAAGATTGTTGAGCTTTAAATGACGTTTGACACAGTTTCCACATTCAGCTGCTGAAAGATCCAATTTTAAGGGCGTGATTTGTGACATCACAAATACTTTATAAGACAACACTGGTCCAGAATTCAACTCAAAACACAAACACTGAGAAAAGACTTTACAGTGAAGCAGGAGACAGAAAAACTCTGAAATTAAATAATATATTTACATATATTCTGTTATTTCTAATGAGAGAAGAAGTGATTTTAAGGATTTTATCAAGATAATTAAGGTGTTTTTTTGTGGAAAAAACATCAGTTCTTAATAAATCTCATATATATATATATATGAAAATTAAATAATATTTTTGATATGAAAAGACTACATATACTACAAATATATACTATAAAATACTGTATACTAATCTTGGCTGTGAACTCAGTAGTTATTTACTGTGTTAAACACAGTAATGTTACTGTAAACATTATTATAGTAGATTGATTTATATTTTACAATAAATCACAGTAATATCAGTTAATCACAATCAGTACTTCTACTATAAAAATAATTATAATAATTACAGTAACTTTCTGGATAATTGCTGCTGTTAGTTTCCAGATATTTGAAGGTTTTACAGTGTAGATAAAAGACAAGAATTATCTTCAGTGATTATAGAAAATCAAATATTTGATATGATGCATCAGCCTGATCCAGATAATATGATAATTAGTTTTTTTCCCATCATGCAGTTGGGTAATTGCAGTGTTGTCGATCAATCAGAGCAGAAAAGAAGCAGACTTTAAAACATGCTCTCAGTCAGATAAGTTCAATCACACACACACACACACACACTCACTCACACACACACACACTCACACACACACACACACACACACACACACACACACTCAGCACACGTCCACATGTTTAACATCCTACAGGGAACTGAGAACTGCTGACAGGACTCTACACGACCTCCAGTTAATTCTGGTCATCATTATGAAATTATTTCACCACAGTCACATGATCAGGGATCATTTCATTATTTCACTTTATACAAACATGTTTTACTACGACTCTGCAGTTTATCACGTCTGCATTTTATCTGATTGAATCTTCACGAAACTAAATTTACAAACATCTGGATTATAATAAAATAAAAATCCTAAATGATTCCTGCAACACTTCCCTATAATCTACTTTATTCTGTTTTATGTTGCATGTTTTACTGTTGCATGTTTGAGAATTTAATCATTTTTTAATCATTTATTTTAATATAAATAAAGTTTTAAAATCCATTATTTATATTAACATATTTATTTTTATATATTTATTATTTGTGTATAATTTTCACTTTACACATAAAATCATTTAATTTAGTTTTTATTTTATTTTTTATTTATTATTGGAAAGAGAAATGAATGAGGGATTAATATATCAATAAATAAATATATTTAAAAAATTAATAAATAAAATAGAAAATCAAATAAATGCAGCATTTATGTGCAAAAGGAAAACATACACAATTAAATAAATTAAATGGAAAATTAAATAAAAATGTGTATTAACTCTCATATTCATTTATGAACTGAGTCATTTAATCATTTATTTTTGTAGAGGCATTTTTATTCCTCCATAATTTTAGTATTTTTTTTTAATTTGAGAACTGCTGGTTTCAGCATCTTATGACGTAATAAAACAAAATGAATGTCATGTTAAAGGTGTCGATAACTTTCTAAACATCTTTAACACCTGGATTAAAGAAAAATTTAAGATAAATTGTAAAATATATTGATGCTGCTGCTGTAAGAAAAAAAATCTAATGTCTTGAATTTGCTGCAAAAAAAGATAAAAAGCAAACCTGCACTGTAAATCTGTCAGAAGGAAAAACAGAAGTGGTGATTTGAGGTAAAATGAGATGGAGGCTAAAAAAACAGCTTCATCCATCTCTGAGTGTGAGATAAAAGCTGGTTTCTGTTGTAAATGTCAGTCTGGAGGAGGCTATAGGAAGGATTTCAGCTGCAGAAACATGATATGGACAGTTTAGATGATATCTGGAGAGAAATGGAGGATTCCAGCCGGGACAATTCTACATGACAGAGACACGAGAAACATGCTAAAAACAGGAAATGATGCAGTCGTGTTGTTTTTCAGCTCCATAGATTCTAAGATGAACATGAGAAGATGAATTTTGATGCAAGCGTCACTGAAGGAACCACAGCTGCAGAAAACTGAAGTGTTACTTATAGATGGAATTATAGCAGAAATGAATTATTTAAAATCTTTATTATACAGACTTGTCTTATTATATTATACTATTTATTTAATGCACAAATACATGTGAGAGTATTTTAATATTTTAGTTTATTTTAATAGAATAAATAATTATATTTATATTATCAATTATTTATATAAAATGATATATATTCCACATTTAAATTAAATCTGAGTTGTGGGTAGATTATAATAGAACTGCAGATTAAACCTCCTTTAGAATAATAAAATAATAATAATAATAAACCTGAACTTGATTTTGAGTGAGTCTCTAAGTCTTAAAACAGATATTTATTGGTTTTATTTGTTTTTTGTGCTATGTTATGGGTCAAATTAACCCCGTTTTAAAGTTTGAAGATCTAAGAAGAAGATTTAAAAGTATTTTAATAAACTTCTTCTTGCTTTAATTAGTCTAATAAACATATAAAATGAATCTCATCTATCTGCAACGACAGATGCTGTTCATGTCAATTTGACCCAAACTGGAGATAAAACACACTCACTCACACACACACACACACACACACACACACACACACACACACACACACACACACACACACACACACACACACACACACACACACACACGTAAAGTGGTAAAACATTTTTTAAAAAGTGTGAACAAGTATTTTTCTGAATGATTCTAATTGACTCATTACCTTTTAGCAGTAAAGAAACTATTGCACCAATCTTGATAGAATAGTTAATAATGGAGTTTATCTTTTGTATAATTAAACCAGCAGCAGGTCAAACTGACCCAGGAACACCTCTGCTGGTCCTGACAAATAAAAATAGGAGGATTAAACACAGCAGCTGCTGTTGTTTGTCTGACAGCTCAAAGGATTTTATAATTAACAGATTTACATGACAACATGTGCAACTTTTCAACACATATTCACTATATTTATTTAGAATAAACGTTCAGTTCCATGAAGCTGCAACTTGTCTCGTCCGAGTTTGTTCTTGATGTTTTATAAAAGTAAAACTGGCCTCGTCTCATTAATGAACCATTAGGATTAAAGATAAACAGTTATTTACAATATATGTCTGCATTTATATGCATTAAATTGTTCTAAGATATAAACTCTTTAATTTTAATATGAGATTATTTATTTACTAGTTTCTATCTTTAAATTTGTTCTATTCTTATTTTCAGGTTTGTTGTCAAGTACTTTATTAATCCTGTAAATTCCACTAGCATTAAACAATTATCTCCTCAAATCAAGTGTCTATTTCTTGTATTTAAGTGCGTATTTTTTGCAGTGTAGTTGTTTTATTAAGTACTTCACTAGAGTAAATGTCACATAAACACACGTGGAGATGTACAGCGATAACACTGTTAGTTTTAAAACACTGATTTGGATGCACATTCCGACGTGCATGAGGTCAGAGAAACACATTTTCCAAAGCTCCGTCCATGATCATAATACAGCAGGACAACATCATGCAAACATTTCCCAGGACAGTGTCCTCTGGACGTTTTTTCCTAAACACCAGACGCAGAAAAACGCTTCATCTTCGCGGCTCTGACACCAGGAGGAAAACTGAGGGCAACAACATGCAGCTCCATGTCTTTATTTGGGGATGGAGGCTCCGCTGGAGGCCGAGAGTCACACAGCAGCTCAGAGGCTTAACACCAGTTACACTCATCCTGTTCTGTAAATACAGACGTGTGTGTGTGTGTGTGTGTTTAGACTCCTCTGGTTGTTTTAATTAGCCAGCACTGCTGTTGCTCTTTCTACACAACAAGTAAACGGATCCTAATGTGAGTGTTTCTGCAGCATCACTGATGTGTTTCTACCAGAAAACACACTAATGTGCAGTGCTGTGTATGGATCTTTTTAAAGGGCAGTGGTGAAGAAATGTGTTTCATGCATATTATGTATGAATCGTACAATATTGGAACTTAACTTAGTCTAACTGGACTAGTCAAGCTAGTTTGTAGTGAGGATCTGCAGATTTAACTTATGGAAGTTAATGGATGAAAGTCAATGACTGCAGGAATAATGTTTCTTTGCATTTCTTCTAATCCTGGAGTTTGTAGTATGTGTGTTTTCACCAGTCAAAACGACACTTATTGGATGATTAGATATTTAAAAAGGCAATTTAGGGAGGATGCTTTAATCATTCAGGCACAAAGAGGCAACCACGTGTATGTTTGTATGTGTATGTGTGTGTGTGTATACATGCATGCGTATGTATGCGTGTGTGTATGTATGTGTGGGATTGTGTGTATATGTAAGTGTCTATGTGTATGTGTGTGTATGCATGTGTTTGTATATATATATATATATATATGTGTGTGTGTGTATATGTGCATGCGTATGTATGTGTGTGTGTGTATGTATGTTTTTATGTGTGATGTGCATGTATCTGTATGTGTGCATGTGCATGTGTGTGCAGCTCAAAATGGAGAAGGGTGTGTATTTAGGGTCCAGGAACAAATTGTGTGTGTCTCTGTCTGCCTGACTGTCTGACTCGTCTGTGTGTGTATGTGTATGTATGTGTGTGTGTGTGTGTGTGTGTGTGTGTAACTCAGGATAGAGGAAGGTGTGTATTTAGGGTCCAGGAACCAATTATGTGTGTCTGTCTCTGTCTGCTTGACTGACACTGTGTGTGTGTGTGTGTGTGTGTGTGTGTGTGTGTGTGTGTGTGTGTGTGTGTGTGTGTGTGTGTGTGTGTGGTGCCTGCATGGTGTGTGTGGATTAGGCAATAACATTGTGTCTCATATTTGAAAAGAAAACAAATCACTCAAATTGACCCGAACAGTGTGTGTATAATATAAACATGTGTGAATGAGAGTGTGTGTGTGTGTGTGTGTGTGTGTGTGTGTGTGTGTGTGTGTGTGTGTGTGTGTGTGTGTGTGTGTGTGTGTGTGTGTAAAGGCATTTTCCATTTACACTCCACATTTTTGTCACATTACAATCATAAACCTTAATATAATATTTGGGGATTTTATGCAATAAACCAACACAGATTATGAAGTGGAAGGAAAATGAAAAATATTTTAGAAATAAAAATCTAAAACCTGTGTTGTGCATATATAATAAATCTAATATGTATTAATTAAAAGTCACTGCAACCAAGTGGCTTCAGAGGTTCAGAGGTCACCTAGTTAGAAAGATGAGAGCCCACCTGTGTCCTTCAGTATAAACCAGTTTGTTGGAGAACATCAGTGTAGAAACAGCATCATGAAGCCTGAGGAACAGAAGAAAAGGTCAGAGATGAAGCTGTGGAGAAGTTTAAAGCAGGATTATCTTATAAAAACACATCCCCAGATTTGGAAATATCACAGATCACTGTTCAACTTCATCTGTAAATGGAAAACGTTTGTTTGGTCAGTCAGAGAAACAGCTGAGAGGACAACGATGAATATGGAGAAGCTGCTCAGGTCAGAACGAACCATAGTGAAACGTCTGAGAAGAAGAAAAATAGATATATATAGAAGTAAAATAATAAAAAGTCCTGTTTCCAGTTTACTGTGATTAATGTACAGGATGCAGAAAACATGTAGAAGATGATGTTTTACTTAGATGAAAACAAAACAAAAAAAAGAAAAGTCGGGGTCGACTCAAAATTTCACTTTGATAAAACTTTAGGTTGGACAATTAAACAAAACCCTATTATTATTATTGCTGTGACTGAGAATCATGATGATGGGTGAATTTTCAATATGTTGAACTATCCCTTTAACACAACACCAACCAGTCAGATGACAACCTGCTGCATCCTATTTAAAAGAGAAACAAATTCAACACCATTTGTCATTTTCCTGCTACTTCATGTGGATCTATCACCTAAAAATGTTATGTTTTTTTAAATTCAAATTTTTTATTTTGTATCTTGATGCTTTTAATGTTTTATATAAATCACTTTGAATTGAAAATGTTCTATACAAATAAACTGGCCTTGCCTAAAATCCCCCCAAAACATTTAAGTTTGTGGTTGTAATATGAGAAAAATGTGAAAAGTTGAAGCAATACAAAGACTTTTCAAGGCCCTGTATTCACTATTTTATAGGTTTTAGATATTAGATGCACCTTTAGTTTCCTAAAGTGTAGAAGAGATGATGTTTAAGGAGTTAATAAGTGATGAAGCTTATATCACAAACCATGTAAGTTACTGACTAATCAGTAAACTATCACATCTGCTTCTCATAAACTCTGCAGTTAAATATTAAATAAATGAAAAAGCACAGCAGGGTCACTGAAGCTGAAACTGAAAATGTCTTTTCTGAAAGAGGAGACACAAACCAGACGACTTCTACTGTACAACACTCGCACTTTTTACGTAAAAGTTGTACTTTGTGGTGTTTTCTGGTGCAGTGACAGGGAGGATCATGAGCAGACGGAGCTGCAGCAGCGTTTCTTTATCTTCAGCCTGGTTCTGGAAGCTCTCTGTGTGACAAGTACTCCCTGTTTTTCTCTAACAGACAAAGTGCAGCTCGCTCACGTTCTGCATTTTCATTTTGTTTTATTTCAAGATGGGAATGAGAACATGAGATAGAAAAGAACAGATTTTTTATATTGTTTTTTTCATTATTTTTTCTGCAGGGCTTTAAATCTCTCAGCTAATGATGCTTTGAATAATACCAGTAAATATGTGTTGGCCACAGGCCATCTAACCCACTGACAGACTGGTCACCAACTGTATTTATAGTCATAACAGACTATATTAAGCCAGATGGATATTTCCTGCGAGTGGGAGCTCACAGGAGGAGGAATCGTCTCCAGCTGGGTTCAGCCTGCAGGGGGCAGAAAATAAACCAACACCCGCATTATTTAACACTGTTAGAAACACTTCAACAACCACAGTTATGAGGCTGCAGTGTCGTGCACAGAGTTTTCAAGGACAGGGGCGAAAAGAGGAAAAAAAGGCACATTTATAGTCTTTGTTACTAAAGAGGGCACTTTAGCATATGATGTGTCTGCCATGCAGGCACATTAGCATGCATTTGGCTCCAAGTGGGCACCTTGTCATGTGTTTTGCTCCTAGAGGGCACTTTAGCATACTTTTGGGCTGCTGTGAGGGCACTTTAGCACACATTTTGGCTCCTAAAGGGCACTGTAGAATACATTTTGGTTGCAAACGGGGCACTCTCGCACACGTTTTGACTCCTAGAAGGCACTTTAACACGTTTCGGTTGCCATCAAAGCACTTTAGTACACGTTTTGGCTCCTAGGGGGCACTTTAGCACACATTTTGGCTCCTTAAGGGCACTTTAGAATACATTTTGGTTGCAACCGGGGCACTCTTGCACATGTTTTGGCTCCTAGAAGGCACTTTAACACGTTTCAGTTGCCATCAAAGCATTTTGGTACACATTGTGGCTCCTATAGGGCATTTTAGCACATGTTTTGGCTCCTCGAGGGCATTTTAGTACACTATAGAAAACACTTTATGTTTTAGTTGCCATCAGGTCACTGTGGCACATGTTTAGCACAAGGTTTGGTGACCATCAGGGAGCTTTATCACACATTTTGGCTTCCAAGAGGGAACTTTAACACATGTTTTTCAACAGCTGCTTCATGAAAAGGACAACCACATGAGAGATTTTACTGAGAGATAAAAAAATCGAATAAATGTTTAAACTTTAACTTAACAGACATGAGATGGTCACGTCTTCTTTATATGACTTCAAGGTGCGTTCAAGGACACCTCGTTAACTCTGAAATCTGTTCTCCATTGACCAAGAAGGTTGTTTAAAACAGGAAAGTTTCCATTTGCCTTAATTTCCTTTGTTGAATCACATCCATCATTACTAGTAGTTATTTCACTGCAGTTTAATATTCAGCATCACGACATAAAACCATAGATTCCAATATCTGAAAAACGTATACTATAAATAAAGTTACCAGCATATTCTTGTATTAGTCTCTAGATTCTGTGATGATGTTTTCATGTTTTGCTGCAGCATTTTTAATAATTATATGCTAATATTGTCATGACTAATCATTGCAGCTCTACTAGATTCCTGCATCTTATCTATTTATCTATTGGTCCTGATGGATAAAAACACTGCCAGTTGTTAGCGGATGATATATGAAATTAATTAAATTCAAAAATAACAAAAACTGAATAAAGTTAATGACAAAACTAAAAATAAAGCGTGTTTGACAGGTTAGTGAGTTAGTTGGACCTCCCACAAGGAAACTGAATGTAAAAATAACTTGTTTATTTACAAGACATGTGCACAGACACCTTTAAAGGTTAATGATTACACTGTGTTTACTCCTCATGTCCTCTGTCAAAACTGTTATAAAAACTGTTTTACAGTCGTCTGTAACGTCTGATAAACAAGTGAAGCCATCATGGTCGTCAGTGTTTATCTCTGCACTCGTTTCTATTCAGTTATGGACTCAGATCTGTTATAAACCTGGAGGAGACATAAAGCTGTGGTGGTGAAGTGTCACTCTGCTACCCACTGATTATTATTTGGAACAACGTGATGCGTTCAGGCTCTATTCATGCATGATAAAGTGGATCAGGTGTGTTCAGCCAATCAAAACTAATCAGGTGAGAACAGAGTGGAGGATGGAAATGTTCTGGGTGCAGTGGGATCAGCTGTTTGCTGTTATTGATCAGTAATAATGTCATTATTCTTCATGTCCATCAACGTCTGTTATAGAGTTTCCACGACGACTGGATGAACAGTGAAGTGTTTTTCTCGCTGTTGTAATTTGTTCTGGTTGTTACTTTCAATGTAAATGATGCAGGACGAGACCTGCAGCCTCCTTCTGTGCACGAAATGGAAGAAATCAGTCAAATCCGTTAAATAACTTCCTTTTCAAGCCAAATTCACTCGGTTTGTTGGATGTTTCACTGCAGCTGAACAGGAAAACACTGTCAGAAGATCAGATACAGACAGAAAACCTTGAGTGTTGATTTAATAAATATTATAAACTATTTAGTCCACAACTTCATTTTTTCTTTGTATTTTACCAAAATAAAGGAACATGTCACATTAAATCTGTCAATTTAGAATTAAAGCACATAGATATTCATTAAGGTAAATTTTTGAATCCAACATCTTATTTTGTTAGATGTAGTATTATATTGTTTAGAGTAAATTATTATTATTATTATTGTGTAACAGTCCACAACCCAAAGATCATCAGTTTATTATTATAGAGACTAAAGAAACCAGGAAATAATCAGAGAAGAGAAGCTGGAACCAGAGAATTTAGACATTTTCTACTGAATAAATGACTAATTTTAACTGATTACTTCTGGAGAGTTTACTAGTTCAGGTTTATATTATTGTTATATATTGATTATTGAAACAATTAATTAATTGATCTTATGCACCAAACAACTAATTGATGAATCATTTCATTCAGTTTACTGTTATAGAGACTAAAGGAAGCAGAAATTAATCAGAGAATTTGGACATTTTCTGACTCAAATTGATTAATAGTTGGTGGTTAATGAGATATTTGGAAACTAATCGATTAATTGTTGCAGCTCTAATCAGGTTTAAAGTCTACAAACATAAAAAAGGTGAAGATGCATCACTTTTCTGCAGGTTTCTTGCTTCTTGTAGGAGCTGAGTTTGTCTCCGTCTGGTGGAGAGAGAGAGAGAGAGAGAGAGAGAGAGAGAGAGAGAGCTAGAGAGAGAGAGAGAGAGGGAGAGAGAGAGATAGAGCTAGAGAGAGAGAGTGCTATAGAGTGAAACAGAGAGAGAGCTATGTCGCCTCCTGTTGCTGCAGCTCTCAGTCAGATCTGTTCTCGACCTTTCACACCGCACATTAACGCACACACTTTGACTCGCTGTGTGCGACCCGCAGCTTTAAAGGAGCGAAGCAAAGACAAATAGCAGAACCAGAACCAGAACAGGCGGAGATCCTCTCTCTCTCTCTCTCTCTCTCTCTTTGCTTTTTCCTGACACTGTTCAGCAAAACTTGGCGGAGAAAGTCGCTCGCTGCTGGAGGTTCTGTTCCTAGTTGCTGTAGTTAGTCACTCGGTGGTTTAGCGGGTTTTGCGCAGAGAAAAGTGCAGCCAACAAGTGTCGAGGAGGAGAAAAGACGCAGCGGATGTTCTCTGGAGGACATGCGGCCGGCTGAGGAATGAGAGCAGCGGCGGCGGCAGCGAGGCACCGGCGGCCCTTCCAGCGGTTCTGCTGCTGCGGGGTCGGGCTGGTCGCCGTCATTTGGCTCACGCAGGTCATCCAGGCTCCAGGTGAGTCCCGCACAATGCATGCACGCACGCACGCACGCACGCATACAGCGCCTGCGTGCGCACGCCGCTCTAATCCTATGGAGCTATTTATAGACGCGGACGCATGAGTCGCAGGAGGTGATGCTGAATAAATATTCAACTTTCACTGAGAGAAGACGGGAAATTATGAAGTGACTGAGTTTGGTAATTAATAGAAATCAGAGATTTATCTCTTTTGATTCTGAGATGAAATGTGGCGCGTTATCCTTGTTGAATAAAGGAATATTATAATAAATATGTGCACGTGTATAATATAAAACAGACATAAATAATCTTGCTCTATATAAATAGTAAAAAGCTGCAACAACGACTATTCCGATTAATATTGATTAATCAATTAGTTATTTGGTTGGTGTAAAATGTCGATCAAAGCTAAAAAATGTCTTTTTTTGTCCAAAGATCATCAGTTTATTATTATAGAGAATAAAGAAACCAGGAAATAATCAGAGAAGAGAAGCTGGAACCAGAGAATTTGGATGTTTTCTTCTTTAAAAATGACTTCAATCCAATAATTGATTATCAAAATAGCTGCAGATTGATGTAATAGTTGGTAATTAATCAACAGTCAATGTGGTTGTAATTAGAATATCACTTCAGATCTGATATTTATTGTACTTCAGGGCTGCAGCTACTGATTATTTTGATAGGTGATTAATCTATAGATTGAAATGATTAATCGATTAGTTTGGTTCATAAATGTCGATCGAAGCTGAAGATTCAACCGTAAATGTCTCAGTCCACACATTAGACAGCCTAAAGAAATCAGAAAAAAATCTGACAAGAGAAGCTGGAACAAGGAAATTTGGACATTTTCTCATTAAAAATGAGAATGATCAAATATGAAACTGGTTGATTAATGTAATAGTTGGTAACTAATCAATTATTGCAGCTCTAGTATCAGCTGCTTTGTCCTCAGATGCTTCTTCTCTGGATGTAGAACTCTTGGTTTCTCTGAATAAATCCTGTGTATCTGGTGCAGTGATGTGATCAGTGATATTACAGTCGACTACATTCTTCATTTCGAATGTTATTCAAGAGGAAAATGACGAGTATTAATCTAAATCAGAGAGCGAGCAGCTGCACAAGTTGTGATTACTGTCCAGGAATGTGCGTCTGTGAAGTCACAAACACGGCTGCACGTCAGGCAGCTTTAAATATTTAAATCTGAGTTTAGTGTTTTCCAGCGTTGACTGCACAACCTTTCCCAGCATCTGCCCTCCGGCCATGATTCATGGTGCTGTGATTATATAAGACGTTTGGCACGTTTAAATCCAATCACTGGGGGATAAGTTATCGCTTCGATGCAGATTCACCATCACTGGATCACTTGATTTCATGCTGATCCCACGAGAAATGATTTCCCTGGTCAAGAATAATGTTCCAGTCCTGTCACTGTGAGAATCTGTTTTAAATCAATGATTTTAAATAATAGGTGGATTTATTATCCTTAAAACTGGATTATTTACTTCTCTGCTTTCATGTCATGTTATTGACATTTTCTGATTTGCTCTTGGACATTTGAGCTGCAACGATTAGTTAATTGATTATTGATCGATTATTTACCAATTATTACATTAATTGCCAACTATTCTGAGAATTAACTTCTAATAATCAAATTCTCTGGTTCCAGCTTCTCTTCTCTGATTATTTCCTGGTTTCTTTAGTCTCTATAATAATAAACTGATGATCTTTGGACAAAAAAAAGACATTTTAGGTTGAATTTTATCTATTTATGAACCAAAAATCAAATTGATTAACCATTTCAACCATCAATAGATTAATTATCATAACAGTCATTAGTTGCATCTTTAAAGAACAATAAATGAGACTTTAATAACTTACACCAGTAATATTTAATTATAACTGCATGATTAATCCATTAGTTACCAAATATTAGATTAATTGACATATATTTTGACAATTGATCCATTGATTTGAGTCATTTTTAAGAAGAAAATGTGTAAATTCTCTGGTTCCAGCTTCTCTTCTCTGATTATTTCCTGGTTTCTTTAGTCTCTATAATAATAAACTGATGATCTTTAGACAAAAAAAGACATTTTAGGTTGTATCTTCAGCTTTGATGAAACACTGATCCACATTTAAACCATTTAATGAACTAATCGATTAATCATTTCCATAATCTATAAATTAGTCGACCATCAGAATAGTTCTTAGTTGCAGCCTTTTTTTGGTAAAATGATCTTATAAAACATGACACGATGCATCTATAACAGGACATAAACTGCATTTCTTACCACATGAATCATTGGATTTCATTCCATTCCATGTTATATACCATGTTATTCCATATTATAACATTATGAACCCTTCCCTGTCATCGTTTATTATTTATTGTTGCAGAATTACAAGTAAATAAATCAGTCAGCTGCTTTCCAGGCATCACCTCCTCCTCCTCCTGCAGCTCGTTATCCTCTCATCGCCTTCGCTGATCTGGTCACACACTGTCACACACACACTCATCAGCAGCTTCAGCACCAACACTTGTTTTTCCCCTTCGTGCAGCACATGCATGAACTTTGGTTTTGTTTGTATCATGAGTGTTGGTGATCTGTATTCGCTTCTCATACTGATATGATTGCGTATCGTCCTTCGTGGAGAAGGGCGTCCGGCATTAATATTTACGCGTCACCTTTAAGTTGTGAGCGTGCCATCAACCTGAAGGGCTCTTTTCTTTTGAACCGAGACCAAGGCCACTCAACTCGAACCATATAAAAGCACAGCGTGCGGCTGCTGTTTGTGATGGCGACAGCCTCCTCGCTCGATGCTCTCGGAAAATATTACACAGGGTGCAGCAGCATCCTGGACCACGCGGCCTGCCTAACCATTTAAGGACGCGCACATTCGATTCTCCGTCTGATTCCAGCCAAACGCTGGGTTTGATATAACAAACAAATAAAATATTCAACACCACAAACTTTATGGAAATATTATGATGAAGCTGCACATGTGTCGTCCCTTCAGACAACAGCAAAGCAAACAAGGACAATTAGTTGAATTTATCCTTCTGGATGAGAAGCCGTTATCCATATTTGGATATGAGGGTTGTAGGGCTGCAGCTAACGACTATTCTGATAGATAATTAATCGATTGGTTATTGAAATGATTAATCGATTAGTTGTTTGGTTCATAAAATGATGTAAAATGTCAATCGCTGTTTCCCAAACCTGAAGATTCAACCTAAAATGTCTTTTTTTTCAGATTAGTGTTTTATTTGTGAATCAGTCTGTTTTACAATGAGCAAAACACACTGGGATTCTCCAAAAATTGTATATGTGAATATTTAATAAAACTGATTCAACCTAAAACGTCTTTTTTTGTCCAAAGATCGTCAGTTTATTATTATAGAGACTAAAGAAACCAGGAAATAATCAGAGAAGAGAAGCTGGAACCAGAGAATTTAGATGTTTTCTATGTAAAATGACTCTAATCTAATAATTGATGACTGAAATGGCAGCTAATCAATTAATCAACTAATGGTTGCAGGTCTAGTGGTTGTTTTGGTGCTTCACTATGGAGGACACATTAGATAATTAAATAATTCATGGATAAACATATGTAGTTCAAATTCAAAGAGGGGCTGACAATAAAATGGTCAATAATTAAAAAAATCATTTATAAATACAATTTATAAATGTATTTGAAAATGCAGTTTAAAAAGATGTTCATCCAAGGAAAAATATATGTTGTTCTCTAACAAATCAGAGATTTTCACATCCGCTGCAATAATTATTCAATTAATTAATTAGTTGTAAACTATTACGCTAATTTTCAACTATTCTGATAATCGATTAATTGATTTGAGTCATTTTTTAAGAAGAAAATGTCTAGATTCTCTGGTTCCAGCTTCTCTTCTCTGATTATTTCCTGGTTTCTTTAGTCTCTATAATAATAAACTGATGATCTTTGGACAAAAATACATTTTAGGTTGAATCGACATTTTACACCATTTGATGAACTAATCAATAAATCATTTCAATAATCAATAGATGAGTCCACTGTCAGAGTAGTTGTTAGTTGCAGCCTTACTAATGAATATGAATATTTGATTCTATTTCTGCCAAGTCTGTTCCACTAGATGCTGCTAAATGTCAAATAACACTTTAGTAGATATTAAACTATCATTTCCAGACTTTTTGGTTGTTTTATTTTTGAAGGACAGACGTAAAAGGACAAAGCGTCTTTACATCGTATTATTGCACCTGAAGAGGCCACGTAAAACGGAGTTTAAGCGTCATGGCGGCTGCATCCCTCTCTATACACTTCTGTTTTTCTATAGCGTTCAGTTGGTTTATCAGCACTGTCACTGACAACAGCTGCATTTTACAACCGAAAAGCTGCAGA
Organism: Lepturacanthus savala; assembly: GCA_030544235.1. Lineage (NCBI taxonomy): Eukaryota > Metazoa > Chordata > Actinopteri > Scombriformes > Trichiuridae > Lepturacanthus > Lepturacanthus savala. The sequence goes on from CM060479.1 coordinate 1,389,239, forward strand.
GGAAGAAATGTGGCGGCAAAACCACCGACACCAGCTTGAAGATGCTGTGAAACTCAGTAGAGATAACTGCAGAGTGCAGCTGATGGTTCTCTGGACGTTTATTTAAGCAGAGCAACAACTTTCAAATACATGTAGTCATTAAAAATACTGATTATGGCTAATTTAAAGCTTCTGATTTTCTGACCAGTTAGACTAGAGGAATAAACTGAAAAATAGTGGCTTCAGAGACTCTTTGGGTCTTATTAGTTGTATTTCCATCAATGTGTTTTGAAGAATAACAAATGTTTGATGGAAATGGCACAATTTCCTGCGTTTTTCCTGAATAATCCCACAATATTCTTTTTTTTGAAACATGGCTGACCTTTTATGAGTATTAAACTGTAAATTTGCCCAATTGAAATGAAAGAATCAAGAAAATTCCCTGATTTTCACTCATTCTTCTTCTACTGTTTATTACAACAACGTTTCCTGCATCGCCATCTATTGACCAAACTACACTTTGCATGATTTCATCTAATCCATTTCACTCCAAACAAGTTGATGGAAATACACATAATTACATTTTTTAGGGCGATATTAAAATTCTCTTGACAAGTAGATGGAAACTATTATTGATATTGTAAAATGTACATATTCATAATTAAATGTATAGCTAAAGTGGTGTAGAGGGCTACGTACCAACGTCCCTCAACAGCGGACATATTGGTAAGGTCCAGGTTTAATAATAAAATCAAATGGTTTAATTTGTTCCACATGGTATTAGTGTAGCTGTGATACAGGATGATTGAATACTTTATTTCAGCTTTAATTGCCATTGCAATGTAACTCATTGTAATAAAAGCATTTTCACTGCATGATATTTCTAGTTATGCTTATGTGAAGGTTCATCTATTGTGATTGTGTATAAAACACTTGTGTGTAGCTATAACTTTAACAATCTGCATAATGTTCCTTTTATATGAAATTTCAAGAATTATCTAGTGTCATAATAGTGTCACATTAATGAGGTTTATAACAAACTAAGCAGTTTAAAAAGAAGTTGAGACCTGAGCAAGTTCAGGTTATTTGAATAGTTTAACTACTATAAGGGGTGGGTAACCTGGGTCCTGGAGAGCCTCTGTGGGTCCAGGTGTTTGTTCCAACCAAGCAGGAAGACACCTGATTCTACTAATTAACCATTAGGGCCCTGACTATGCTATGCTATGATATGCTATCCTGCTTGGTTGGACTCACAGTGGCTCTCCAGGACCACCCATGATCTAAGGAAGCGAACCACCCACACAAGATGGCCGCCGTGTGGGGACATGGCTCATAGGGCAGCAGCAGCGTTAGGGGACTCATTTAGAGTTGTACAGATATTAACGTTTATAACAGCAACCAACGGAAACAGGATGGAGATGTCGTCATCAGCATCCAGAATAAAAGCTGTTTACGAGGAGCATTTTTTCTCTGATCTGTGCTCGTGACAGATTCCTAATTTGAGAATTTCACGAGGCTCCGTTTTTACTTTAAACTTGGTATTGTCTGGGACGGTTATGTAACTGTGGTTTGGATCCCATTTAAGGTCACATCAGGTGCTGATCAGCTCTTCAGCATGTGTTTACTGCAACATGACACTGAGCTAAACGCTGCGTCTGAATGTCAGGCAGCAGATCCGGAGCTCTGTTATCTACATGGAAACAGAGCCGCGAGTGCCCGAAATACAACGATTATTATTATTTTTTGTTATTATTATCTGAAGGACTCGGGTTTCTGCTGCAGCCGCGCTCGCCTGCATCGCCACTATTGAGTGTTTGACAGTCGGAGACGGGAACCAGCACAGACCTGCAGTCTGGTCCCGTGCAGGCTCTGAAGCTGTTTGGGGTGAGACCAGAAGAAGCCGGTCTGTCCAGTCGATGCCTGATTGACAGGATCAAATGTCTTGTTGCTGCTTGTCTTTTCATGAAAGGAACAAATGAAAGTGTTGCTGCACTTTCACTTTACTCCCTATAAAAAAACAAAAGGCTGCTGACTGGAAAGATTATTGTAATCCATGTTTGGGTATGTGGGTTCTAGAGCTGCAACTAATGACTATTTAAACAGCCAGTTAATCTACTGATTATTGAAACCATTAATGGATTAGTTGTTCATAATGGTTCATAAAATGATTTAAAATGTGGATCAGTGTTTCCAAAGCTGAAGATTCAACCTAAAATGTCTTTTTCTGTCCAAAGATCATCAGTTTATTATTATAGAGACTAAAGAAACCAGGAAATAATCAGTGAAGAGAAGCTGGAACCAGAGAATTTAGATGTTTTCTTCTTAGAATCTACTAAAATCAATTATTCAATCAATGAATTATTCTTTGATTCATACAATTGTTGTCTTTTTTCATCCAGGCCAATATAATTCAATCAGGAATAAAAGTAGATAGATATTAATTAAAGTAAATGACTTTTTGAATTTAATATCTTACATCTTTGTTGAGGGTTTAGTATTATACAGTGAATTAACTTAACTCATATAGAACTATTTATCTGGACCTGTAGAATCCAGGAAATGTTGATTTCTGTCACTTATGGTTCAATGGTCACAGGCTAAAATGTAAAGTTTATTATTAAAGCGCCACCATCTGGTTAAATTGTACCAAATAAGACACTAGGTTAGGTTCCCAACAATATATCCACCAAGCATACAGTTGAGGATAAATGTTTTTTAACAGAAACAGATTCTTTGCTTTATACTTAAATTTACTGTACCTTCATGCTAAATTCAAGATGCTTAGAGTAGTATAAGCATAATAGTATAATAGTAAACTCCTTTATTCTTTCCCAGGTCTTTGTGTTGTCCTGCAGGTTTAAATGTGCTGTTGTTGCTGAGCTTAAATAGGATTCCCTCAGGAAACTGAGGCGATAAGCCGCTCAGCTCTTGTTTCTGGCTGTTAAAAGTTGGACATAAAGGTCACGACCTCACACACTTTCCAAACTACGCTGTCTTACTCCGACCTCGACCTTTGCCCTTAAAGTTGCTTATAATTTGACTGATCTATTGTGTTTAAGATAATCTTCCTGCTGCAGATAAGGCTGTTTAAATGGCTGAAATGTAAATATAAAGGCAGAAGGTTCCAGAAGGATCAGATGCAGCAGTTTGTGTTGAAATATCTTCATCTCAAAGCTGCACTTAACATAAACAGGCCGGCTGAGAGCAGAACGTGTAAATACCATAATGTGAAGTGAAATAACATAATTCACTCTAATCATAAATCAGTATAAACAAAGCTCTGAGCTGAGGTTGGTGTCAGTCTGTTTATGCTGCCACATTCTTTTTTTAATCACATAAATTCATCTTACAGAACAAACTGCTGCAAATCATGGATGTTTCTAAATTATTGACCATTTTATTGGTCTTTTTGTCAACCCATGAATTTAAACTATTTATGATGGATTGATTAGTCAATTAGTCAATCTGTAGACCTATTTATCTCATTTTAGTGTATATTTAGTTATGAATTAATGAATTGTTTTATTTATCTGACACTCGTGTTCTTCCAGGATTAATCACTCAAGCAACAGCTAGAGCTGCAACGATTAGCTGCCGATTATCACAATAATTGCTATTTTGATAATCAATAATCGATTTGTGTCACTTTTAAAGTAGAAAACATCTAAATTCTCTGGTTCCAGCTTCTCTTCTCTGATTATTTCCTGGTTTCTTTAGTCTCTATAATAATAAACTGATGATCTTTGGATAAAAAACATTTTAGGTTGAATCTTCAGCTTTGGAAACACTGATCCACATTTTACATCATTTCAATAATCAATAAATTAATCGACTATTAGAATTCTTGTTAGTTGCAGCCCTAAAGGACAATAAATATCTGAGACTTTACCTTTGACCCCAGTAATATTCAAATTAGACCTGCAATGATTAATCGATTATTTACCAAATATTAATCACCAACTATTTTGACAACTGATTAATGTATTTGAGTAATTTTTTAAGAAGAAAATGTTCAGATTTCCAGGTTCCAGCTTCTCTTCTCTGATTATTTGCTGGTTTATTACCCGTCTATTCTCTAAAGGTAAAGTATGGTTTGGTTCAGGTGTTGGAGACCGGGTGATAAGTGTGAAAACGGTGCCGATCCGTCGCCGGCAGGAGCCGATTTGAATTTCATACGAGTCGAGCTGCTCTTCTTGCGTGGACATGAAAAGCTTTTTCTCCTCTCAGCCCTGACCGCTGCCCTCCTGGAAACCAGCTCATTGAGCCGCGAGCTACAAAGAGACGCTACAGAGTCTGGAAATCAGAAAACGAAGCAGAGGCCGAGCTGGTAAATAAAAGAACAGTAATAAACCTCTGTCTTCTCCAGCCCTCGGTATAAAGATCTCTGATAGTGAAGGATATCCATTTTGTCTATTTGTTTTCCCTCTCCCTCTGTAGCAGAGATGATGAGGGGATGGATGTGTCTGTGGGGAGTTTCCTCGCCCGTTGCCCCAGTAAAGCCATAAAAACACAGAGATTAGCTGTCGAGGAATGGAAACAGAGCTTAAACACACACGATGGAGATTTCACTACTGACGGCTCAGGACAGCTGAGTGCAGCTGAATTACTGAACGTGTTGCTATCTCCACAGACAGAAACATGAAACTACAGTCTGCTCCACACAAGAATACAAGAATAGATCTGCAGACACCGGCTGAGATGACAAAAGTGGCAGGAACAATACAGCAATTTAACCACTAATCCCCAGGTTTATCATTGTTTTCCTGCTGGAAATGATAATAAATGTGGAATATCCTGGAATGTGATGTGACTACAGAAGAGTCAGAATCTATTTATGCTGCTGTTATAGAGACAATATAGTAGAATATTACAAAAATAAAAAACAAGACCAAACTGACCCAAACTAGAAATGAGCTAAATTATCTCCAATACAAAGTTCCATGATTAAAAAGATAATTAATAAGATAAGATCAATTATTAGTCCTTACATTTCTAGAAATCCCACTGAGGATCATTCTAGAACATGTAGAATATATTGTGTAAGATGTTTATTATAAAGGAGCCAATTAAATAATCACACAAACAGCTCAAATCTACATTAAACATCTACATAGTGGTTAGTTACATGTTATCATTGTGTTTTATTACAGATAAAATACTTTGTTTAATGGTGGAGCTGAATAAAACAATGCTGCTGCTGTATCAGGAGGTTTGGGATTTTAACAACATACAAGCTAATAGGTTGCTTATCTTTTAGTCAGATGTTTATTTTAGATAAAAATAGCATTTATAAATCAGAGATGAAGTGATTAGTTTAAGAATTTGCTGCTTGAAAAGACGTCACCCTACATCTAGTAACAGCACCTTTCATCATTAGCTGAGTGTATTCTGATTTATTGATGAACCTGTCACTTACCTCTTTGATGAACGTGTTTGCATTTGATCCCTAAAATGTAAAAAAAAAAAAAAAGAAAAAGGTTAAATTTCATATAAGACATAAAAGCAGCAAATTATCACAGTTGAAAAACACAGTTGGAACTATTTCTTAATAACTTATTACATTTTCAACATTTTTCATTCATTTCTCAACATTTGCCAAATGAACAATCTATGGCTACAACTTTGACAGTTGTTTATTGATATAATTGATTGGTTCATAAAACGTTGATGACTGAAGAGTCAACCTGAAATGTCATCAAGATCATCAGTTTATTATTATAGACGACTAAAAAAAAACAGAAAATAATCAGAGAAGAGAAGCTGGAACCAGAGAATTTAGACATTTTCTTTTAAAAATGACTTAAATCCATTGATCGATTATCAAAATTGTCGGTTATTAATGTGATAGTTGTCAACTAATTGATTAATCTATTAATCGGTGAAGCTCTACATTGTAAACGGTCATTTTACAGTAAGGAACTCCAACTAACTGTCTCCGTTCCTTGTGCCACTTTCTATTTGCAGTAATTTGTGCTATTTTGAGGTTGCTGACAGTAGTTTGTGTAGGAGACAAACTGAGAACATCCTGCCTCTGAATCCTGAATCCATCCTTGACCTCAGACTCGTCAGAATGTTGCTCTGCTTTGTTGTTGTGGTTTTGGTGTTTGCTTCAGTTCAACTCTGTGCTGACGTTTTCTTCTTAAAAATGACTCAAATCTATTATGAAAATGAAAATTGGTGATCAATGTGATAGTTTGCAACTAACTGACTAAACATTGCAGCTCTAAAATCAATCTTTATTTATATTTTTAATTGAATTAATTATAAAGCCATTTATCCTAAAGGCACATTAATACCCTACATACGATCATGTGTTGCATCAGTACTTCAACATGAAACTGGGGAGTTTATGATTACGAATGAAATCGGGCGATACCACCAGAAACAATGGGGGCGCTATTGAGTTTATCATCAGAAATGCACAACAAGAAGATTATTTATCAGGACTTTAAACAATAGTGGGATTTGATGAGCGGTTAGCGGAGCTGGTCGGCAATTATTCCTCATATTTATGATGCAGTGTCCTGGGAGCAGGTCTGAAACACCTTTGACAGGATCACTGAGGTTATTGGTACGATGGGGGATGACATGAAAAGGAAATGGACTGCAATTAAAGCGGTCCATCATCAGTTTACTGCATTGAGTGAGTATATAAATACATAAAATATCGTCTGAAGTCAACATTATTAATAAAGCTAGTTATTGATAGCACCCTGCAGTGCCACCTAGAGGAAATATTATATAATGTGCAACCCAACGTAAAGGCATGAAAAGTATTAATGGACGTAATTAAAACATGTAGGGCTTTAAATTTAAACAGAGGTTTATCTCCAACTGGTTGTTTACTCAAAATAACTGTTGTTTGTTGTTTTGTAACAGAGGCGGCGTCTGCCGGGTCTCGGACGGGTTTGAGTGACGGGACGCTGCGATGGACTCGCAGGCTGATGCAGGAGAAGACAGACAACCAGAGCCTGGATCAGCACAGAGCAGGTGAGTCACTTCACATCCAGAAATGGTTCTGAGATGTCGTGTGTGTGTGTGTGTGTGTGTCTTTAGGTAAACAGGAAAGGCGGAGTGTACTAGAGAGTTGAACCTCTTCCCTGCAGGTGAACTAAAAGGTCATCATCGGTTTGAGCAGGGTTATAGTTGATGGCTCGTGAACTGAAACGTATTCAAAGAGACAGACGGAGCGAATACGAGGAAGCTGCCAGGGTCAAAGTCAGGTTGGATTTTCTCGTTGAGACGCTGAGTTGCTTTCTCTTCTGAATCTGGTTCAGATTGGACAGACTCAAACTGCTCCTCGTGGAAATTATCACTGAAACAGGAGGCCGATTGACAGCCTGTAATCAGACGCCGGCTCCTCTGCTTCTCAGGCTGATTAGCGGCTGGATGACATGAGCCTCATTCATCACAGATGACAGTTTTATTACTAAAATTCACATTGGAGAGGAAATCTCTTAATTATATGTATAGGGGGGAGAAGATAAAATAACACGGCGACACAATGAAAAATCCTTTGCTTTTATAAGGGAACACTTTTCTGTATTTTCATCATTTGCATTCGCTCCATGTGTCTGCGCTAATATTAGATTATTATAATATTATATGCTGCCAGTCACTCACTGCTGAATTGTGAGCAAAGTGCAGCCTCCTCTGCATTTTCATTGTTGGAGCCTGAGCACAGACGTCTTCTTCTCAACGAAAATTATGCAAATCAAGTTATGCTAATAAAATATCATGCAAGGAGCAGACTGTTCAGTCCTGAAGGGTTCTCTGCCCACTGAGACACACACACACGATTTTAAAAGTGGATTTGAGTGAAACAGGCTATATATATATATATATATATATATATATATATATATATATATATATAACTGAAGAAGGGCGAAGGGGGAAGGATAGACAGAGTGGAGGAGAATGAAGGATGAGTGAGAGGAGGAGAAAGGATGGAATGAAATTCGATCAGACCCAACAATACGCTTCCATCACAGGCCCTAAGAAATACGTTTTTATTATAATAAGTTTTATATACAGTCAACTAAACAATCCATCTACTAATTATAATGTGAAGTATTATAGTTGCAGCCCTGATTTCATGAAACATACACTCAAATAAGAGAAAAACATGATTTGTTCATGTTCTTTTCAACCATGTAGAGAAGTTAAACCGCAGCTCTGTGACTTTTATAAAATAACAAATCTATTGGTTTATATTTAGCTTGTATTTAAACATGATGAGTCTTTATTAAAGACAACCTATCTGACACTGAGTGAATTTGCACTTACAGGCACATCAGTGTCTCTAACACACATCCTCTTAAATTAGAGGTGTGTTTTTCACACTTGGTGGAAAATACATTGTGTTTCCACCACTGATCCGTTTGTGTTTTGCCACCTGATAAACCTCCTGAATCGTACTGAGTTCACTCATCTGTCATTATCTCACAAAGAGGCGAGTGTTCTGCAGGTAGAAGCTTCACCGGCGTGGAACAAAGGCCTCGACAGGATTTCCATGAAATAGAAACACCAGAGGATGAATCCTAATAACTCTGATCCCCGACTTTTCCTTTGACACATTTGGCTTTTAGTAAAATATCTGAACAACTACTGGATGGATTTCTATGAAATGTGGATATTGACGGTGTCCAGGGAATGAATTTAACTGACTCTCCTGAACCTTCATCTTGCACCGCCGGCTTCACTTCTCCATTGAAATATCTCAACATCACAGACATTCTTTATTCCCAGAGGACGGATCCTACAGGTTGCCGCCGCCTCTCTCAGCACGCCGCCACCCGACAGCGGTTGCATAACTGTGATTAAAAATCCTGCCCTGGACCTCAGGGGGGATATTATCTTGGGGAGGGGATATTGCTCAGTAACATCCAAGCACCCGACCCTCTTTCTTTCTCTTTTTCATCCCCTCCGCTGCTTAACGAGATGGAGACGGCGTGATCCGCCTTCAGACGACAAGCCGCTGAGGCCGCCGTTGCTAGGCAACTGAATGCTAAATTTCGAAACCCAGACAATTCTGTCTTTCAAGCATTAAAAGTGCAAAGCAAAGGAGCTAAAAATAGACCCGTGAGGAGCGGAGGGGGGAGGCGGGTGAATCCAAATGATTTAAATGCTCATACAGGCTTGTTATGTTGTTTATTTTGGCTGAGAGGCTCAGAATAGTATTTTTCCACAGCCCTTGTTTTCCTTGTTTTTTTTTTTGGGAGTGTTGAGAAAGATGCTGGCAGATAATCTCACTGAAATTGTCTTCAAATGATTTTAGACTTTTATCAGGCCCGGTCAGATTATAGATGCCATACAAGGCAAACCGCAGCTAATTCAACCATTATTTCTAGTCATCTGACGTTGGGGGAAAATTTGAACCAGAGATTGTCTGATTTTTCCTTTCTCTTATTTTTTTGTTTTTTTCTGAAAGGCATTTACTCAACATCTAAGGTTAAGGATCCGAGTGTGAGAAAAATATCAGTGTTTTATTGTTTCCAAGCTTTCTAGACTACTGTTTTTCAATGGTGTCTGAGCAGTTTGAAGCCGTGCTTGTCGTCTCTTTGACACTTTATTCGCACTAGGAAGCAAAATCAAAGAGCAAATGCAGGATTTAATTAATGCTACACACCTGGATGAAATATTAATCGATTCCTCGATAAAAACGCAGCTTTGATGATGTGTTTGATACAGTGATGTTGGTTCATTCGGGGCTGATATGACCGGCTGATAGTGTATCTGGACTCCAGAAAACCTGCAGACTCTCAGAATCGATAACATTACGCTGTTAAATCCTCCTGCAGCACATCGACTGTTTCCACTTAGCGGAGATTTCTCTCCTAATGCCTTGTGAAATCTTCACTCGGCACCACAAATAGAACTTGAAGATTCTATCTGCTGCACAGGTGTCATTGATCTAGACTCCCTAAAAATGTAAAATAATTCTTACTCTTTCAGTTAAGCAAAACAGCAAAAACAAATGCATATTTATGTATTTGCTATAACTGTGGACTCAACTAAAGCTAATAAGTTGTATTTGGTTGAAAGCATATGCATTAGAACAAATTCAGCTTCCGCTGCTTGAGAAACAGCGTCTCATTTAACATGCAGCTCCCGGCTTTTATAGGGATTTGGTGTTAATGTGTGAAATTGTCGGGTTTTCCATCGCTAAAAGTCTTTCTGTTATAATTTAATACTGCACTTCTTCATACTAAATCACCTTTAACACTTACAAACTCATTTCTGAAAAGAAAAAGAAAAAAAAACAACCAAAAAAATGTTTTTCAATAAATACTGCCCTAAAACCGCATCACATTTGGCTTTTACTCAAATATCTTGACAAATATTGGATTGTTGTTCCGTGAAATGTGTATATTCATGGTTTCCAGAAGATGAACTCTACTAACTTTGACCCCTGATTTTTACTCTATAACTTCACATTTGTCTCTTAGTAAAACATCTTCAACATGTCAAGATAAATGAGGTATAGATGGATTTCCATGAAATGTGGATATTCATGGTTTCAAGAGGATGGATCTTATTAATGTTGATTTTTTCTGACTTTCCCTTAGACACATTTGCTTTTTAGTTAAATATCTTGACAAATATTGGATTGTTGTTCCGTGAAATGTGTACATTCATGGTTTCCAGAAGATGAACTCTACTAACTTTGACCCCTGATTTTACCTCTAAACCTCCGATAGTTGGAGTTTTTAGTGTTTTTTTAGTGAAATATCTTGAAAACTACTGGATAGATTTCCATTAAATGTCTACATTCATGATGTCCAGAGGATAAATGTGAGTGACTTTCAGGATCCTCTGAACCTTCCTCTAGCGCCACCAGCTTCACTTATCCAGCAAAATATCTCAACATCACAGACATTCTTAGTTCTTAGAGAACGGATCCTACTGATTTTTCGTAATCCCTGGGCTTTTCCTGCAGGGCACCGAGAGCTGCCATGTGGTTTGGACTGAAATCTCTCAATAACTGTCGGATGGGTTGCCAAGAAATTTAGCTGCACACTCTCATACCCCCCTCAGGATAAATCATAATCTCCTGACATTTCCCCCAGCGCCATGACAGCAAGCTAACAAGCAAAGATAGCAACTTTTAAACTTTATACCAGCTGAAAGTCTGCATGTTAGCATATTTATGTTGAGCTGCTTGCATGTTTAAGGACGTTTAGGCTCATCTACACATAATTACTAGTAGATTTTCAAGTTAGTGATAATTTGGGATCTTCTTTGTCTTATTAATAAATAATCCCCTCCTACTTTACTGTTTTACCCTTCCTATGAATGATTAATAGCTTACAGTGGTGAATCGGCTCTGGTTAACATCTGTCTGCACCCTGCTGCACATGAAAGAATGTCCTTTATGTTTTCACAGACGGAACAGCGGCCGTTTGCAATAACTGTGAGAAGGTTTAAGAAATATACGACTGTGTTTACGCTCGTGGATTATCTCTCAGAGAGAGAACTTCAGATAGGGAAGGAAACAAAAGACACGTGAAGGCTGCGAGAGCCGGAACTGGATCAGAGGTGAAGGGAGTTGTGGGAGCAGATTGTGATCTGTTAGTAAGGGGGAAAAAAAATGCAAACCGCAGAGAGACGTGATGTTAGCGTCCTGAGACGCTTGTGTTGTCAGAGCGGCTGTAAATCAACTCCAAGCCTCAACAGCACAACCTCCCGATTACAAAAAAAGAAAGAAAAAAAAAAAACGGCCAACTTTATCAGGCCGATGGCACATCTGGATTAAATCCCTCTGATTTGGGAAGTTGCAGATGTGTGATCATCTTTGAAACCGGGTGTTTCCAAGCTTGTGGTTTTTTAGTGTTGTGAAACCATGGCATTAGAGTCTTGGCAAAGCACATTCCTGTCCAGCAGCCTTCAGTAAACCAGTGCTGTTTGTGTCTCCCTTTTTCTTTCTCTGTGTGTGTCTGCACCCCTCCTCCCCATCCCTCGTTCTCTCAGACCTCTCCTGAGGGTTTGTAAGGAAAAATAAATATTTTTAGACATTACGGTCCAGAGCTGCTGTCACTTCTTTTTTTTTGCATTTTTCACAAACCCTAACCATGGGAAACGCATATTCACCTCCCCCTCTTTCTCACTGCTCATGCAATCCTCTTGCCTTTGGCTTCCTACTGCCACCCATCAAAAAAGAAAAAGGGGGAAAAGAAAAAAAAAAAAAGCTGCTGCCCCCGGGGAGAGCGTTGCCATAGCAACAGCCTTCACCACAGCAACTTCCCCTCCCGAAAGCGGCCGTCTGCGTTTTTTCCACCGGCGGCGGCGGCATCATAACCTGAGCGTTGTATTTTAGGGAGTCAGACGCAGGAAACCAGGATGAAACAGACCAATCAGACGGATCAGAAACAGCTGATCGGCCTGATGGAGGAAGCGTCACGTTCAGGGAGGCTCGGCCTCCCGTGCTGCACCACAGAAAGTTTACACGCTATAAGCCATGATTTACTGGATGAGCAGCTGGCAATAAGGACACAGGATTTGTTTTTCCCTGTTTGTCTTTAAGAGCAGAAAACAGACAAATCAACCTGCTGCCAGTTAGAAAACTCACTTCCACTGAAATTAACTAAAACATTAAACCTTATCAGGTAAAAATGTCTTGTATGTGGTACAATTATGACCAGTAATGAGTAGAATTATCTTATTGCATCCTTGATTTTAGTCAATTTAATATTTTATTCAAGAAAGTGTTAGTCTTGTTTTCATAAAATAAGACCAAATTGGCCCAAATCAGAAAAAACAATCTTGAAATTATGAAGAGGAGGAGGATGATGATGAAACGTTGGTATAATTCCACCAAATACAAGATGTTTTCACTCATTAAGGCCAGACTCTGCTCCAGAGTTGCCATTTTTGGGCACAAAATGAAAACTTATCACATGTAAATATTTTGTATTTGAGAAATTTAGACTAATATTAAGTAAAATTATCCTATAACATCCTTGATTTTAATCTACTTAATTGCGATTCACTTCTTAAGGCCACACAGACATTTAGGTGTTAATTGTGTGTACAATATGCACAGAATATGCATATATATATCTATATATATATAGATATATATATGGTATTTTTGACATAATTCAACAAAAGTTTGAGACAAATTGTTTCATGAAAGTCAAAATCATAGATTTTGTGAAATTGATTCAGCAAGATTTGCAGATTAGATTTGCAGATCTGTATTTTTTAATTTGTAAATATAGGCTTGTAAAATTCACTATGTTAAGTTTTATTATAAGCATCAAAGCAAAACACACTCCAGAATAGGGTGATTTTTAACATAGTTGAACATAGAAGCGATTTGTCACGTTTTTTTGTTGAATTATGTCAACACCACCACATATGTGCATAATTTGTCCAGATTTTACACACAACACTTAAAGTTGCACTAATTTGCATATATTTGCTCTTATAATATAAGAGTTTTATGTTGTTTGGGCTTGTTATTTAATTTTTTTTGCAGAGTAGAACTCGGGGGAAATGGAGAGGATGCACGAGACGCAGCTCACGGCACAATCGTGCACTTTCACAGGCACGAATATGTAAACACAACCGCACAAACATTTACATTTTCAAACTCGGCCAAATTACTCGGGACCATATGGCCTGGTCCTCTCAGTGGCTGACACGCCGGTGTCAGAGATCACATCTCATATCCCCATCACGAGGGAGCATGTGTTAATCCACTGTTCAGTTTCCCTGCAGCAGCAGCAGCAGCAGCAGCAGCAGCAGCAGCAGCAGCAGCAGCAGCAGCAGCAGCAGCATGGTGACGGCTGCTCTCTGCTTATTGTGCGGCTTGTCGACCCGCTGTTGTCTCACACATCACAGCAGCTATTAATAGCTCAGAGCTCCCCCAGTAGTTTAAATTCATCCAGCACAGCTCCCGAGTTGTAAATTGGGAGCTGCACCACGCCTCCCTGGGGTCTTTTGTAACGTCTAAGGGGGGAAACAGAGGGAAGCTGAGCCGTCATTAACAGTTTTTCTCTTTCTTACACTTGAGGAAGAACGAGACGCAGCTGCCAGTTTCACTTCCACCACGTTTCCTGTCTCACTGCTCAGCTCGAGCCGGTTTCATGTCCACATGACAACGCACAGCGATGCTAGAAATGGAGCCTTAAACAAGACAAACAGGAGGATGAGCACAAAATCAATAACCACAACTCCTGGGCTTTACTTTATTTATCTGAAATGTTTGTAGAGCTAAGAAAGATGATGATGCTTATGAAGCTTTGCAGGTGTACAGGGTTTGGGTTAGACTGAAAGGATTAGTCGATTATCTATTACATCACTAGGAATCACTAGGTCTGTAACCAATGACTACTTTATAATTAATCTATTGATTGATTATTGAAATGATTAATCGATTAGTTGTCTGGTTCATAAAATGCTGTAAAATGTAAAAGATTCAACATAAAATGTCTTTTTTTTTGTCCAAAGATCATCAGTTTATTATTATAGAGACTAAAGAAACCAGGAAATAATCAGAGAAGAGAAGCTGGAACCAGAGAATTTACACATTTTCTTATTTAAAATGACTCAAGTTGATTAATTGATTATCTAAACAGTTTGAGATTGATGTAAAGATTGGTAACTAATTATTTAATCGCAGCTCTACTATTTTAATGAAATAATCGGTTGGTTCATGAGTCATTTTTTTAAATAAAATGTTTGTTTCTTTGGGTTGTGGACTGTTGGTCTGGACAAAAAAAGACATGTTAGGTTGAATCTTCAGCTTTGGAAGCGATCAGTGACATTTTATGACTCAATTTCATTCAGCAACAGATCAACTGTTGAATCAACCTGATGAGACTGTTTTAAGTCTCATATCACAGATTATTTTATGTTTTAGTTTGTTTTAGCACATTTGTCTTATCGTGAGATGTGGTTGTGAAGTATAAGTGCCGATGTCTCCTTGCAGCCATCCATGAGTTTCCAGAGGACATTTTCACCAAGGAGCAGAGGAAGAAAGGCGCCGTGTTCCTTCATGCTCTGTGTGTGAGTATTTCACTGTCACCTGAGCTCTGTTTTTGTTTAATTTATGTCCTTGACTGGTCCTGCGTGGACCTGACGTTATTATAAGCAGATGTACTGTATATCACCGTGCTGTATAATAAACGCATTACAAGCCAACACTTACACAACAGATTTATTCTGCACGTGTGTATACATCCGTCCGTCCTCTCATTCCGGTGTTTCCTTCTCAGGCGATCTACATGTTCTATGCTCTGGCCATCGTCTGCGATGACTACTTCGTCCCGTCCCTGGAGAAAATATCTGAGGTGAGAGAACACGCCTGCGGATACAATTAGCCTCTTTAACACATCAGAATTGACGTTTCAGTACTTTCACAACCTTCTCTGGTGTTTTTTTTCCCTCTTTCAGAACCTGCACCTCAGTGAAGATGTGGCCGGGGCGACGTTCATGGCTGCAGGAAGTTCTGCTCCGGAGTTGTTCACCTCCCTCATCGGTCTGTGGAGCATGTCCTTAATTGTCTCTGGTTTTCTGAACTGAGGCTTTTTTAATTGTCGTCTCATCTTCTGCTGTAACAGAATCATCCAGGAGGTGTCAGCAGAGTTAAATCACATTTACAGATTCCTCGATTTTCATCAGATTCCTAAACCGTGTAGCTACACAAGCACATTACACTTTAATGATTGTTAACTGACATAAAGTCAATATTTATTTGGAAATTCCATGATATATCAAAGTTTCATTATTTAGGTTTTCTGTATGGACCAACACTGAAAACGTTTTAGTTCAAAATTTAATTAAACCAAAAAGAAATGAGGGTAATGTTTTAGACATGATTCCAAGATAAACATTCTTAGTCATTTGATGAGTTTTCCCTGATTTTTAGTTTAAATGCTTGTTTTAAAGGGGATTTGTTCAAAGCAGCTCCAGTTTTTTTGAGATAAATGTTACAACAGTCTTGTATAACAATGGTTTTGAGTTTGTATTTATTTATTTTCAAGGCAAAATTATTTTTATATTTAATTTGAGTTTTATAAAAATGCCTGAGAATTAAATGGTCAAGTTAAGGAGATGAATAATTTTCATTAAATAATCAGTTGTGTTCTCCTTTTGAAGAATTGCCTTCAAGTGAAAGTATTAACATAAATAGTTTAACATCCATTTAATCAGGAGTCACATTTATCTGTTTTCAAGATACAGATTTGTCTCAAAGAAAAGACAATAAAAAAACTAATAGAAAATAAAAACCCTGAAAACTGACTCAGATTTTGTTTGCATCTTTTCATGTGAGGTCAGAGTTAAGTGTGTTTAAATGGAAATACGTTTGTTAATCAGCTTTAGAACAGAAGCTGATACAGCTTCATGTATTTAGTTGTTTTCTCCACCTTCAGGTGTCTTCATCACTAAAGGAGACGTCGGTGTTGGAACCATCGTGGGCTCAGCTGTCTTCAACATCCTGGTCATCATCGGCCTCAGTGGCATCTTTGCAGGCCAGGTAGGACGATGACACTTCTAATAAATATGTTGTAAAGCTTACAGCTTTTTTTATTTTCACAGTCAGATGAAGAAATGTATTGATGGAAAATCAGGATTCTTTGTCAAGAATTTAGATCAATGAATATAAATAATGTATAAACGTCCCCAGACTGTGGCTCTGACCTGGTGGTCCCTGTTCAGAGATTCTGCCTACTACATCCTCGCTGTTCTGATGCTCATCATGGTGAGAAATATGCTGCATTTACATCAATTAAAAGTCTGTTAACCTTTTACTTTTCTCTCATGTTATGCTTTTAAAAATCTTTATTTTCTTTTTTAGGTTATCTATGATGCAATTGTTGTCTGGTGAGTCTGCATACTTTTAATTATAACTTTAAGCTTCAAGTTTGAATTAATGTTGTAGGAATTATTCAATTCCATGGTTAGAGATGATATTTTACACTTATTGATTGATTGATTTTTTAATAATAAAAATGATAATTAAAAAATGAAATTTGTGGAAAAAAGGGAAGATTGATCACATATTTATAATCAAGGGAAAACAAAATATTTCTTATATTCACAGTGAAGCTGATAAATCCACCCAAAGTAGTAAAATTGGCTCTAATACATTATTAAAATGCTCTCAAGTGTTTGTTAGTGATAAAAACAGACTTTGAGTAATGAGTACTTTTACTTCTGACACTTTTTCTGATAATACTTCTCTACTTTTACATAAGTGACATCTTGAATTCAGGATTTTTCTATTTTTACTTGCGTGAATTATGTGAGTACATTGTCCACCACTGTCTGTGTGTTTACACACCTTCTTCTCAGGCTGATTGGTGTCACGACCTTTGAAAAACAAAGTTATTTCAATCATGAAGACGCCTGCGTCAACGAGTTCAAGAGCCACTGATTGCTGAGCCTCAAATTGATTTGGTTTCCTGTTGTGTGGAAGAGAAATAACAAAACTCCTGAATATTTATGTCCAGGCGGCTTCAGTCAGCGATGAGTCACTGCTGTAAAATGACTTTTCATTAGTTTAATTTGTGCTGAGGACGTGTGTGAATTTCTATTTGGCGTCACACATGAAGTGGAGATTGATTCCTTTCTCTTTTCCGTTATTCAGCTTCTTAGCTGAATGTTTTCTCTCCTGTCGACCTTTGCGGGGAAAAAAAAGCAGCTTCTCGCTGTCGTGTTTGTCTGTGGTTTTAATGAAATTGTAGATTTACTCCTGGACTTAATGTCAGCTGTAGCTGTGGATCCATGGGTGATATAGGGCAGAGCGGTTATTGAATGGCGGCGTGCCGAGCCCAGGTCGTCCCGCCGTATTTCACCTCGCCGCCGTTCCTCTGAACGCAGGCAGGCAGATTTGTGTTGTAGTGACGTTGCCAAATCGCTGCATGCTCTGAATTTCTGACATATGAGCCTGCACATGTGCAGCGGAGGAACGGTTCCACAGCCTCAGTGAACAGCTGTTTGCAGCGTTTGTTGTGGAAGTCGATGAAGGGCTGACGCATTTTATAGAGTTCACGGTTGAGTTTACAGTTATAGTGCTGTGTTTGTATTTTTAAAAAAAGAAAAAAAGTAAAGTATAGTATGATATATTTTAAAAATTCAAAGGTAAAGGTTAAAAAACATTCTTAAACTCAGCTAATCTTGTTTCTTTAGGACGGTGTAGGTGTGTGATTGATAACTAATTAATTCAAGAAAAAAATGTAAACAGTAATTTGGTTAATTTGGCAAATAAAACAAATACAGTACATAATTCTTAGATTTACACCCAAACAATCCCACAAATTTTTACCTCTGATTGGTGACAGAAATACAAGACATGTTTATGAAACTGTTCTCACTTTAATAGAAAATAGTCTGCATCATATGTTAAATACTTGTTGCTCATAGGAAGTAGATAACATTACTAATAACATTTTACTTTTGCATTTCTATTGGGAAAAACTGTGATTTAAGATAATTATAAGAGAGAAAATGTAAGGATATGACTGTAGGGGTCGTATATACATCTCCCTAACCATCATCATGTTTTTTTTTATTTTAATAACGATTTTTGATCAAAGAGCTGTTATTTTATATGTATGAAGTTCAATTTAATCTAATTGTTGTGTCTATTTTGCAGGTGGGAGTCATTGCTCCTCATGACCATGTATGGGATCTACATTGTAATCATGAAGTAAGTTCACCTGAAACCAGAATTACTAAAGTTCTTTGCAGTAAAAATGCTCCTAGTAGCTAAATTATAAGAAACGTCTTAGAATCATGACATTTTCTTAGAATTTCCCCTCAAAGTTATGACTAAATCCTAGTAAAGATAAAAGCTATTCCTGCTGCTATGGTAAAGTCTGAAGACATAAGGGTTAGAAGAGGAGAAAATGTCTGAAAATATAAATATTCTATTCTCCAATATTACACTGAATGACAGTGAGTTCATTAAAACCTACAGATTGGATGTTGCAGGAATCCTATTTGTTGATTTGACCAGCCAACAATCACAGAAGCTGATGTGAGCTGAGTCATTTTACCCTTGTTAATACAAAACACATCAAGTGTTAAAATCAGCAGATGGTGAATAAATATAATTAGAATATAAGCAAATAAATATAAATATCATGTGATACTGCGCAAGTGGAGTTTTCACACATTTTGTCAGATACTTTTTAACTGCAGCTTTTTATTTCTATACAGAAATATACTTTCTTTTTATGTAAAGTATTCATTCATTCAGGTACACAGTCTTTTAGATATTTATTCAGCTTTTAGAATAAAACTAATATCTTTTATATATTGAGTCATATCTCATTAAGATTAGCTCAGCGTTATCTGAGAATGTTCTGGAATCATTTAATTGATTAGCTTCCATTTATTACATTAATCATCAACTATTTTGATAATTAATTTGAGTCATTTTCAACCAAATCCTCTGGTTCCAGCTTCTCTTCTCTGATTATTTCCTGGTTTCTTTAGTCTCTATAATAATAAACTGATGATCTTTGAGTTGTGGACAAAAAAAAGACATTTTAGGTTGAATGTTGAGTTTTGGGAAAGACATTTTACACTGTTTTATGAACCACGTAACTATCAGAATAGTTGTTAGTTGCAGCCCTTTTTCTACACTAAGACTCCTTAATGGGGATTTTAGGACTAAGTTCTAAGCAGATTTTCAGAATCTTTCTTAAACACCTGTGGAACATCATTAAACAGCGTTGGTTTGTTGCAGGTTTAACTCGCCGCTCATGATGTTTGTGACGCGTCAGCTCAGCACCACCGGGCCGTGCTGCCTCGGATCAGCTGATCGCAGAGAGGACAAAACCACAGACGAAGCCTCGGCCTGCAACACCTCCATGGTGCTGCTCAGCAAAGGTCAGGAAGCAGATCATGTCACAGCTTTATTCATTTTTTGTGACTGTGACCAAGTTTAAAATCAGCTAACTTTGTCGACAGCCCAAGCCAATCAGGAGCCTCCACCGGTCATCATGGTGGACGAGCTCCTCATCCTCAACCCCCATAAACTGTCCTTCTCTGAGGCCGGCCTGAGGATCATGATCACGCCGCACTTCTCTCCTCGCACCAGGCTGTCCATGGCAGGACGGATGCTCATCAGCGAGGTGTTTACCACACTACAGTAAACACCCAACACTGATGCTCATCAAGTATTTTTAACAGAGATTATCTGAAAAGTCTCGTCTTAGAATGAAACTTGAAAAACACTCCAGCGGTCGTGGTTTATATTTAGAGATCACTGATTGGCTCATTTCGCTGTCAATCAAAATGAGCCGCAGCCTCACACAGATCATCCAATCATCTTGCAGGAGCTAAGCGTTCAGGCTCGCCATGGCCACACCCACTCCCCATAGACCCCCAGACACACTCAGCGTTCAATGGGCGGGGCCAAACCAGCATTTATCCAATGAGATTCTAGTTTCACTGCAGAGGAACAACTCACTCTGTCTATTGATTCTGAGCTTCAACATCATTTAATCATTGAGTTTCACATTAAACTCCAACTATTTTGATTATAGATTAATTGATTTGAGTCATTTTCACATAGAAAATGTGTAAATTCTCTGGTTCCAGCTTCTCTTCTCTGATTATTTCCTGGTTTCTTTAGTCTTTTATAATAGTAAACTGGACTGTTGCTCTGGACAAAACAACACATTTAGGTTGAAACTTCATCTTTGGGGAACAGTAATTGACATTTTACACCAATTTATTAACCCAATGGTTCATAAAATGATGATTTACAAAATGCACTGACGCTGAATAAATGAATGAATGAAAGAGTCACGTCACTGATCTGTGAAAAGCTGATTCTGGACTAAAGTTTTGTGTTTTTTAGCCTATTATTTAGTCAATGAATTATAAACACAATCGTACATAATTAACCACTTATTTTCTGACATTTTAGGGTAATCTGAGCTTCTTGCTGCAGTCTGAGAGTAAATCCCCACAGTGCCAAACATAACAAACCTCCTGCTTCTCCTCTCTCAGAGACAGAGGGTGATCCGGAGCTCGAAGAACCAGCGTGGCAGCAGCGAGGCCGGACCCGGGTCTCGGCGTGGGTCCACCAGCAACAGCCTGAAGCAGACCGGGTCCTGTGGTCTGGAGAACGGCGGCGGAAGACCAACCGGGGCAGGAGACCCAGAGTCAGGAGACAAACCTGGAGCAGAGCTGTGTCAGACAGAGGAGGAGGAGGATAAAGATTCAATTTTCAGTCCCGTGCGCATCCCGAGTGAGAGTTAAATATTTATTTACAGAATCAGTCAAACATTTGGACACAGTTTTTAATTAAAATTAGAATTTCTTAAACTGTGGTTCACAGGGAGACTTGGGGACTCAAATCTAAACCGAACTGGATGTAGTAGTTCCACAAAATACTCAGAAATTCTATATTGATCTATAAAAAAACAACTAGACTAATTCCATGTGTGACTTCCAAATTCTTTCATTCTATTACTTTAAAATGCACAAAAAGACAAAATTCAACATGGACCAGTTTGTTAAAATAAAGCCTGAACATTTTTCTGCCTAAGTAAAACATGACATTACAAGTTTGAGAATCACTGCTCTAAACGTTTGACAGATGTTAAACAGTAGAGTTTAATGATCTATAAATCAATCAGACTAATTGTTTTTGTGTTTTTTCCTCAGATGGCTGCTGTGCGCGGGTCAAGTGGCTGATCACGTGGCCTCTGGGCCTCCTGCTCTACTGCACTGTACCCAACTGTATTCTGCCGCGCTGGCACCGCTGGTTCATGGTCACGTTTGTGGCCTCCACCCTGTGGATCGCCATCTTCTCCTACCTCATGGTGTGGATGGTAAGGAGAAGGAAAACCTACTGTTATAACTACACCCCAGTCCAGGGGGGGTAGGGCATAACTTGAAAGGGCTCCATCTTCTCCAAGTCCAAAAATGAGTTGGAATTTAACCAAAGTAGTAATTTACAGAGACAACAAAATAAGGACATGTATAAATATAACAAAAGGGTGTGATACCAGGTTAAACCTTCAGGATGGACTGAGGCCAAAATAACAAACAAAAAAAGAAAACTACCAAACTAAATCAAGGAAACAAATGACAAAACCTCCCTACCTAAATACACAGGAGAAACCAAGAGAAACCAAACTGACAGTCCACCTTTACTGACTCTTAACATGACTAAGACAAACACAAAAATACCAACGTGGCCGGTTGGGAGAGGAAGAGGAGGATGAGGTGTCTGCTGCCATCTTGGCCTTTTATATAGCCGATGTTCTCTGCATCAGCCAATCAGAAGCCAGGGTTAGAACTCCTCCACCAATCGCTGCACAGGGATGGCACACACTATTTGCATGGGAATAAACCAAAGATACAGGACACACACACACACACTCACACGCACACACACAGGACACACACACACACACACACACACAAAATATGACTAGTCATAACAACTGGACAGTAGTATAATAACAGAAAGTAGTAATTCTAGTACCTAAATTCAGTTTAATTCACAGGCCACATTCAGCACAATCTGATCCAGTAAAGATTTACATATAAATAAGTATTAGTGGCTGCATCAGTCTGTTTCCACAACAAATCTTGTGTTTCTTGCTCTCACAATGGACAGAAATGCATTGATGTGCTTTTTATTTAGAAATTTGTTTCTAGAAATATAACTTTTATACAAGTAAATTCCGATATTACAACAAAATAGTTCATGAATTACAGTTGTTGGTGTTAATTACTGTAATATGCATTAAGTTGTTTACATTTAAAATAAGACTTTATATTTATCAGGCAATTTGCAATATAATTATGCACTCAGAACAATGCACTTTAACCAGATTCTGTACAATGTAATACCATTAAAACAGGTGAAACAAGTCTGATTTTCTTTTAAAGTTTTTAGTTGATTTTATTAACAAAGAGAAAATATTCTACAGCACCAACCTGACAGTAGTACTAGAGATGTAAATTAACCTCAAGGAAATAATCTCAACTGTTTACATGAATATGTCCATTAACACATTTTGTCCCATTTCTTTTAAAAACTAAATAAATCTACATATGAATTTAGCTTTTAGTTCTGGTTCTTCAATTTACCTTTAAATGTCATTTCGCTAATTCATCAGTTGCCTCTAATTAAATATGTAAGTCCAATAGTGATTTTTGTTAATAGCAACTTTAAAAATTGTTCAAGCATTAAAACAAAAAACGTGTTTTCAGTACTCACTGAGAGCAGGAACAGTCAGGACGTTCAGTTAATGGAAGATTGTTGGAATCTTCGCCTTGAATTAGCAGCAGAAACAGCAGCAAAACCGACAGAACAAGCGGGAAAAAACTGAAAAGGAGCCTTCATTTCTCCGCCAGTGACCATGGTCCATCTCCTGAAACAAATATATTATTTAAGCGAGAAATTCAAACACTATTTCATAGTGAATTAGCAGTAGCTTGATTTAGCGTTAGCTTCAGTTGCCAAACTAACCGAAAACTAACCGTTTACAATCGATACTAACGGAGATTTAGCTAGAGACGTTGAGCTTCCCCATAAAGCCCGCCCCCTTTTCCCGGAACTGGCATCTGATTGGCTTCTCAGATTCACGTCTTCCAATCACATTAAAGGAAAATAAATGACAGACAGCCGTTAGGCCGCTTATGTTCTCATTACATGAACTTCAAAAATTGAACTTTAACCTGTAAACAGTATGAATTCTAAATGTTTTTATAATTTTATTCTCTAGATTAATGAACATATTTATTCGTTTTATCTGTCTATACATGTTTAACTGTATTTACACCATTTTAACTTTTGTATTTTATTTAACTATTTGCATTCTGATAGAATTTAGCCCTCTTGTTTTATTATAAAAATACAGTTATAATGTACCGTATGTGTTTCTGTCAGGTCACCATCATCAGCTTCACACTAGACATCCCAGACTACATTATGGGCATCACGTTCCTGGCAGCAGGGACCAGTGTACCAGACTGCATGGCCAGTCTGATTGTAGCTCGACAAGGTAAATCAAATGTTCAATTCCAATAATTATTTATCCTCAAGGGGAAATTCATAGTGAAAAGAACATACTCCCTACACATTAGAGCTGCAATGATTAGTCGATTGATTGTTTAGTTTTATGAACCAAACAACTAATCAATGAATCATTTTAATAACCAATAGATTAGTTGCAGCTCTACTTCATTAGATCATGTTTTGGGGGTTTTGTCGACCAACTACTTTAACTTTTAAGTGTCAAACTCTTCATCCTGAATCTTGTGTCTGTTCCTTCTTTTCGGTGAATCTCTTTTTTTTCCCAGGCATGGGGGACATGGCTGTGTCCAACTCCATCGGCAGCAATATCTTTGACATCCTGCTGGGTTTGGGTTTCCCCTGGGCTCTACGTACCCTGGTGGTGGACCATGGATCATCAGTAGGAAACACTTTGTCTTTACAGAAATCTGAAGGTTTTCCTGCTATCACTGATTCTGCTGGGTTACTGATGGACGTGTGTGTGTGTGTGTGTGTGTGTGTGTGTGTGTCAGAGATTGATCCAAACACACAGATTTGTGGTTTCATTGTGCTTCATTTCTCCTCAGGTGTCCATAAATAATAAAGGCCTGGTGTATTCTGTCATCCTGCTGCTGGCGTCTGTGTTTCTGACGGTGAGTGAAAACACTTGTTTAAATGTTTGTTGTGTGAAAAGTTTCAGATCCATTAAATTCAGTTTAAGATCCTCTGGTGTGTATCTGTGGATCCTCCATCCTGCTGCTGGTTTTATTCCAATCTACACGTCATCTGGCTGCAAATCTGAAAGGGATTTAGCATTTTTGATGAAATTACAGAACTCTTTTTTCTAATAATATGCAGCATTTTACCTTCATTAAACCTGTAAGGCTCTGTTATTTATTATTTAAGGAATATAAATACTTTATGTAGGTTTTTTTTAGAAAAAATTTGATGATTTTATCACTTATATTAGTTTTTGTTTCTACATTATGTATTTACCATAACAGGTGCAAAAAATGTATTATTAAAATGATTATCAAGACTGCAATCAAAGATTTGGGAACAAAACAATTAAACAATATATATATATATATATATATATTTTTGTTATTAGTTTTTTTTTTTTGCAAAATTTATATTTGCATTTTTTTTGTTTGGAGAATTTTTCTTTTTCCTTTTGAAATCTTTGTTTTAGCAATTTCTTCATTTGTTAAATATTTTTTGTTTGTAAAATTTTTGGTGGTTTGCAAAATTTATTTTTTGCAAAATCAATTTTTTGTTTGTGGAATCTTTTCTTTTTTATTTCGGACATCCTTTTTTTAAAAAACCTAAACCTCTTTTTTTCTCTCTTTATCAGGTGACGAGTGTTCACCTGAACAACTGGAGGCTGGACCGCCGCCTGGGTCTGGGTTTGCTGTTTCTTTACGCCATCTTCCTGCTCTGCTCCATCTTCTTCGGGCAGATGTGAGGCCTTGGGGTCAAAGGTCAATCAGACAACATGCTGAGTAAACTACCTATCTACCACACGTCCTCTTTCCTCAAGCAAAAAAATAACAAAAAACAAAAAAAGAGTGACGGTGCTGTTGTTTTTCCTTGTGAGTTTCTGTGCACCTGTAGGATTCAGTAGGAAAAACCGTAACAAGCAACTACACGAACACGCTCCAGTCCTTCATTTTATCAATAGCACTTTTTGTTTCCTCCGTACAGTGCAGTGTTTGACAGCGTCTACGTGTCTAACAGGGTGATCACCAAAAACACAGCGACGATGACATGGCAGGTGGAAGTGAACAAAAAACAACACAAATAATTCAAGGTTTTCTGAAAACGGTGTCATCACCATTGATTAAAGCAATAATCCAACAGAAAATTAACACAGTGGTGACAGTTTGATCATTTATGCTACAAAACAGCGTTTGCACTGAAAGATGTTGAATAATAGGAAGAAATTTGCTGTGATGATTGATGCATTAATACAATTCAGACAAATTCTCTCCTCCCAGTGTTTTGCACAACGGTGCAATAATTCATCAAGCAAATATACAAACTGGATGAGACGTGTTGTTTTTGCACATTTGAAAGAAACCGTCTCAGATCAGTTTGTACATTTATTTGCGGCTGCTATGAATTTGCACGTTTTTATAAAAGCAGAACTTTAGGGCGATTAGCCTGAAAAAAATAAGAACAAATCAAAAACATTCAAATTATTGAAGATAAATGACATTTAAAATGAACAAACTTACCTGAATTAAAGGAATTTGTTGTATTCTGACATCTTGCCCTGGGTTTTGTAGCAGTCAGAGATATATCACCAACTATTCTATTAATAGATTAGAGTCATTTTAAAGAAGAAAATGTGTAAATTCTCTGGTTCCAGCTTCTCTTCTCTGATTATTTCCTGGTTTCTTTAGTCTCTATAATAATAAACTGATGATCTTTGGACAAAAAAAGACATCACACTGATCCACATTTTACACAAATGTTAAACTAAAGCTACTTTAATCTGCCATGTCACGTTTAGGACGAGATAAAAACAAACTACTGGGTTCATCTTATTGTCTGTTGGCCTTAGGTTTGAATACCCTCGTATGTTTTGAATGTAAAACCCTGTCGGACTTTTACCGTTCATGTGGAATATTTACATGCATTAAAATGTAGCAGCACTGAATTACAGCACAAAACCACCTCTGAACACATGCTGAGGTACTTAAATCCTACAGTACATTCATGTGTCAGGATACTTTTAGAATAGAATCATTGATATGAAAAAATGCACATTATTGTGAAACTATTTTGACAATTTTTGCCTCACTACTTATAAGCAAGTATTGGTACAACTAAATGTACGTAAAGAGATTAGCATAGTGTTATTTTTAGAGGTCTTATTACGATGAAATCTAATATATAATGTACTGCTATGAGTGTCACAAACTTTGATGACTTTTTGAGTGCAGGTTAGTTGTAATACTTCACGTTTTAGGTACGACAATCGATGTTTGTATTGTTCCTTGTACATTTTATGAGATTATTTCACTTTGGTGGAACATTTTTTTTGCTTTTTAGTGCACGATCATCAGCATAGACAGAAAAACCTGCTACAGGATAAATATGAAAATCAGAAAAACAGAACAATCTGAACACATTGATGATTTTATATTAGTTCAACTAGAAAAACGCTGCTGGTTTTTGCTCATTTCTGTTTGAAATTTGTGAATTTAAAAACTAAAATGTTCCACCGAAGCGATCGGGGTGTTTTTATTTTTAATTCTTTTTTTTCAAATGGCTGTATAATTATATTATTGTCTACTCGACAATACTTTTTACTGTTTGTAAATGTTAAATAATTAGTTTTACAATAATGAATGTCTGACAGAGACTAGTTTTGTGGTGTTTTTGATATTTAATGAAAAAAAGAAAATAGATCATGTGCGCCTACTTGTGAATTATTGTAACAGAATGAATGATGCTTATTTTGTCAGTTTATGGAATACAGAGGCTGGAACATCCATCTGCTCCTTTGGTTTGAATTCAGTTGCATTTTATGTCCTAAAATCTCTTCAGCAACATGATTTTCTTCCTTATTTCAGTATTCATTCATATTTCATTTAAGGCAACACAGAAAACCGAGCGTCTGATTTACAGCTTTAAATAAAGTTTAGATCAAAAGACATGAAAATAAAACCAAAAACATTTGCAAAATAATTTTTAACTGCTTGAATATTCAGATTTTTTGAGTCAATCATGTTTTGTATTAAGTGAATAAAACTGTTTACAATATTTAGCAAAAATTTAAGAATTTATCACCTTTGACAGGAAATTGTCCAATGAAAAAACAACTCAAAATGTAATTTTAAAGGTGCAGTCTGTAGTTTTCTGGCAGCATTAAAAATGCAAAGAAATCACAGCAAACATGTTTTTTCTAGAGGTTTTTTGGATTTTGTCCTTTCTGGACGACTGTAGCGGCAGGTTAAACATCTTAATTTAAACGTTATGAACAACATTTCTTATTTGGACTGAATTATATACTTAAACATAATGAATATTACATTTCTGTTCCATTTGATGCTGTTAAATCATCTTTAACAGTGGATTTGAATCACCAACCAGGCATTTTGGATCCTATTAATGCATCTAAATGAGGTTAAAATACAAAAATAAAGACATATAAAGCATAGAGGCTTTATTTTTAAATATGACAAATGACTCAAACACTCACTTGTGACGTTTAATGATCAAGTTGCACAAACACTTCACCACCATCAGCTTTGGGAAATTGAGATTTCTGATTTTTTGTTATTTTAAGAACTAAATGGATGATAAAAATGATCAAGAGTGACTGAAAATAAGTTTCCTGCTTAATTGAACTTTTGAGTATTTCTTGCATTAGATGAGACAGAAATGATGTTTTGGTGTTTTCAGAATTCTCATTAAATTCCTCAACAACTCATTTAAAGGATCTTCTGTTTGTTCTGTTGGAGCTAGAAGAGGAAGATGGAGTTAAATCGACTGTTTTAGAGGTTGAATCCGATCAGACTCGTCTTTAGTGTAAAAATAATTCATCTCCTCCATTTAAACCATTTAAAGTCTGTGACTGACTGACATCTAATGGACGGACACAGAAATACACCTTCTTATATTTTTAGGGATTTTTTTCCCTATAACTTTATATAATAGCCACAAATATTCCTGCAAAAATATGGATATCCTAAATATTTATTTCAAACGTCTTAACTACTGGACACAAAAGGTTTATATGATGCATCAAATAGAACATTTGCAAACAAAGAAATGATTTCACAAAGAAAAAAAGGATGGGTTTGAGACCAATATTTGACATTTTCCTTTCATTCTTCAATCTATAATTTCTAATATTCTAATAACTGGATAAACCATGAAATAAAACTGTTGGATTTCTATTTGGTCGTTCCTTTACTTAGAATAAAACATTTTTAAAGAATCCAAACACATCAGTGGATTATAGTGCCTAGTATTTTATTTTCCTGAAGACAGATTTCATACAATAAAACATTCCATCACAATCCAAATGAGAAGAGAATTCACCTACTTTGTAAACCTATGATCTTGGTTCAAACATCATTTGTTGTCTGAACGATTCTCTCCCAAAGCTGCAAAACCAGAATCATCATCTGATGTCACAAAGGTCTCGTTTGTGTTTCTCATTTACTCAGTTATTGAAGCTTCAGCTCCAGAATTGGACGTTTTAAACCCTGTGCAGAGCTTTGGAAGAGAGTCGCTCGGCTGACATCAGGATCACTGGATTAAAAACTAGAGAGCAACTTCCACTTAAATCCCCAAAGAAAACGTCCCACACATCATGTACGCAAACACCATCGATGAATAGAAAAACAGCAAAAATATTCTAGTAGCCACTGTCTCTAAATAACAGTAAAGTTTAAAACGTGAGGAGAAAATAAACCCAGTTATACTCATGTAATGCTTTAGTAATTGTTAGTTGGCTATTGAAAGGACATGATAGCTGATTAATTTATATTACACCACTTCTCCCCACACCTCTGTCACACTAACGCTGACACCACTACGACGTATATGAGTGCAGACGAGTACTGAGCATGCACCTGTTAAACTGCGCCTGTTCCGTTGTATCTACAGCACGTTCCCACCCTTTAAATACTGGTTCTGTTTGAGGTAAAGTTCAGCCAGACGTCTCCTGTCAGCCTCGCCACAGAATCAAACCATTGCATAATAAAACTATGAAAGCCGTGACAGAAAGAGCCACCTCGTCATAGGACTATACACATTAGAAACTTTATTTTTTTGTTGGTTTTTAAACTATATGGAGCCGTCCATAGTCATTGCCACAGCCCTGTATTTATTCATCTGTAATAGTTTTACAGTATCACACGTCATCAGGCAGCTGCAGCCTGATCAGAAATCCCTGTTTCCCAGAATCCTTCAGGATAAATATTGCTTTAACATCGTCAGCGAGGCGTCCACCCAGGTCCTCCGTTCAGCTAAAATCATCTCGTGGTGTTCATGATCAGTTAGATCTGCTAGAACACAGCGGTGGAGGCGTTTTAATCCCTTTACCTGGTTACCCTGGTTACCATGGTTACCCTGGTTACCTGGTTACCCTGGTTACCTGGTTTACCCCGCCCATAACGCTGATCCCATTACGTTTGTCATTTGACTGGAAGAATCATTAACATCTTTATTATATGTCAAGCAAACACCTGGAGCCAGATGTGTAAACGACAGCTGCAACGATTAGTCGATTAATTAATTAGTTCTGATAAGTGATTAATGGATTTGAGTCATTTTTAAGAAGAAAATGTCCAAATTAGAGCTGCAACTAACGACTATTTTAATAAAATGGTGAAATATCTCAAAGTTTCAGTGATAATTGGTGTAAATTTGTAGTAAAAACATCAGATGTAACAGAGAGAAGCTTTAATCAGAATCTGAAATAAGTCAAAGAACAAATCAATTTGATCAATCTGAGTCATTTTTAAGAAGAAAATGTCTAAATTCTAATAATAATTAACTTCTAATAATCAAATTCTCTGGTTCCAGCTTCTCTTCTCTGATTATTTCCTGGTTTCTTTAGTCTCTATAATAATAAACTGATGATCTTTGGGTTTTAGGTTGAATCTTCAGCTACAACTAATCTATTCATAGTTTTAATGATCAGTATAGTCGTTAGTTGCAGCTCTATTAGAACCCTGAATCTGTTGAAGCAGGAAACATGAGATTTCTGTGCACAGAAACATGTGCACATATAGTTTATAATTCTGCATCTGAACATTCTTTGACATCTGGCCCCTGGTGTGAAGCTTGGAGGCAGTTTTTTACTTATTTATTTTTTGTGTCGCTGCAGAACAAAGATCCAACAAACTCATCCTCCGGAGCCTGAATGTAAAAACCGTCCGGAGCAGATTTCTATTCATAGCTCCTGTGTTTTTGATTTTTATTTTATTATTTTGATCCGGTTGTGTGACCGGTGGCAGTGGATGAGATGAAAAATCATTGTGAGCTCGGCGGATCCCTTTGACTCCACCAACATCAGCGGCTCCACTAAACACACGGCCCTGGACCTTTCTGTTATTCCCCTAGAACGGTGAGATGGGCACTAATAAAAAGACCATTACAGGACAACTCTGGTTCCAATTTATACATACTTAACACTAT
>CM060479.1:1425358-1520358 GCA_030544235.1 Lepturacanthus savala
ATGAATTGATTAATGGATTAGAGTCATTTTAAAATAGAAAATGTCTAAATTCTCTGGTTCCAGCTTCTCTTCTCTGATTATTTCCTGGTTTCTTTAGTCTCTATAATAATAAACTGATGATCTTTGGATAAAAAAAGACATTTTATGTTGAATCTTCATCAATAATAAATAATTTACACCATTTTATGAACCAAGAAACTAATCGATTAATCATTTTAATAATCAATAGTTTAATTGATTATTAAAATATGTGTTAGTTGCAGCACTAATTATAACAAGACGTCAGACTAATGATGTCATTCTGATGAAATAAAGCAATCAGTTCATGTTGCTCTTAAATGTCTTAACTGTCTATAACAACACATTTTATTAATAAGAACTTTTATGGTCCTCAAATAAAGATAAAAAAATAAAAATAAACTCTTTAAACAGTTTTTACAATCGTCCTTTTCAGTGTTTTTAATGTTTATTGGATGAAAGGTGCTGTACAAATATAGATTATTAGTATTATTCTCTTCTATTCTGGGATGAATGAAGTGAATGTTTAAACAGCAGCATATTAACGCAGCATCTGCAGCTGGTGAAGGAAATAACAGCAGAGGTGTGAAAGCGTCATGTCAGCAGTTTATCATGTTAACAGTGGAGGAGGATTCAGGGCGGGAGGCTGTGTTTTAAACTACTTCTTCTTTCACTTCTACACTTTCTCTCATTTTCACTTCCTCCTACAGGCTCAGTTTCCTGTTTCCTTTAACTGTCATTTGAAGGAGTTTTATTATTTTTTTTCCAGGTTTACATGTTCAGCAAATACAAACAGGCAGGAAAGTCATTCCAAACAGAGGCGGCAACATGAAAAACATGAAAAGTGAAAACGAGACTCGATTGGGTGCAGAGGAGGTGAAGAAGGAAAAAACACTGATGCTGTCACGTATTAAGTCATGAGTCAAAAGACAAAGACAGAGGAGGAAAAGTCTGTTATCTAAATGTGAGGGAAGTTCAGGTTAAAGGAAAAGGACATTTCTAACCCTCAGCTCAAACTCAACAACAGCCTGAACTTTAAATAGAACACAGACTTCTGCTAAATCTACTTCATTCATCTAGTAAACTGTGCAGAACAGAACATTTACCCAACTACACAAAGAGCAAATCTACTTTGACAGACAGAAATAAAAAATAAGACAGAAATAATACAACTACAGGCAGTGAAGACAAAAAGCAGGCAGATCGAAGCATAAAAGGAACAAAGACAATATACCTCTTTCAGAAGGTTTTGAAATATGCTTTTGTTTGATAGTGTCTGAAAGAGAGAAGGAAAGAGAGAGCAGAGGCAGCAGAGAAACGGCTCAGAGATCGATCGAGAGAGAAAAACACTTCACAGAGAGGAAAAAACACGTCAAGAGGAGCAGATATGGAGCTGAAAGCACCAGAGAGTCAGAAACAACCTCCATGAAACACTGAGGTCACAGCAGGACTCCGACAGGGTTCCACAAGTTAGACTCTGGTCTTTTTAACACCAGTTATATAACTTTATAATAAACTACGTCTATATAAAATATTTGTTTCTATTAGGACATTGTGAATATGATTAACTTGATGACTTGATATGATTTTAGTGAATATTAGACGTATAAAATACATCTATATAAAACTAGAATCAACGTCCATATAAAATATGGTAAAAATAGTAAAAAGTCTATTAATTGATTATAAAACCTCACCTGTAGTAGTTAAGGCATAGTGAATATGATGAACTACAACAAACAGAATGATTAAAAACCTATTAAATGATCTACATTAAATATCTAAATAGTCTCTACTACTGATATTCTATTAAACTATTGATTATTGTATTGATGATGTGGATATTGATGATATATATTGATGCTGTTACAGTAACATTGGGTTTTATTACAGATAAAACACTTTATTAATGTTGGAGCTGAGGTTTTCTCTATAATATATGAATGTGATGAGGTTCAGACCCTGGGAATCCTGCATAGTGACAAACAGCTTCATAAAACACATCCAGAAGTCTACCAGAGCAGAAAGAGGACAGAAGAAACAGAAAAGAAGGTGGTAACGTATTTTATGTGGTATCTCGGGGACTCACTGTCACAGGCGAAGGGTTTGTCTCTGTCCTCCAGAGCTGCTGCTGTGTCCAGCTTCTTCCTGCTGCTGCCAACACCTCGACCCTGAAAACACAAGTTATTACATCCAATAAACAATGACTGGTTCACTCTGCTCCCCCTCAGCTAGCGATACACCATCCTGTCCTACGGCGTCCCTCAGGGTTCAATCCTAGGTCCCATCCTCTTCTCCATATACATGCTCCCCCATGATAAAATTATTCAGAAACATTCTGCTGATATGTGACAGTCTAAATTCTAGTCTAGAACAATTACTAGTTATTTTTAAAAGCTGCTTTATACATAAAAATGATTGATTTAAAAAATAATGGAATGTAGAATGTAGATGATATTTACCTTTCCTTTCCCTTTGCCTCTTCTTTTAGGCGTGTCCTCCTCGTAGTCTTCGTCGTCCAGGTCGTCCAGGAAGTCGTCTGGCTCCAGGATTCTCTAAAATACAAAAAAAACAAGCACCAATTAAATCTGGGCTAACGTTGCCGTCTCTCTCCATGTTTTACAGACTTTGTACTGTGACAAAACCCTAATTTTAAACCCCAACTCCTTGAAAACAGGAACCTTTCTGTTGCGGGCAGCAGGGTTGAGGCCTCCGGTGTAGTCGCTGGGGTTGGAGTCCTCCTCGGACCCCCGGGGGTCTGCGGAGGTCCGTTTGTCCAGGGATTCTCCTTTCAGCAGAGCCTCCAGGCTGCTGCCGTCTGACGACAGCAGGGAGTCCTTCTTCAGGCCCAAATCCAGCTCTGCAACACAAATACAGTGATTATCAGTAGAAAAGTCAGGGATATTGCCAGAGACTCAGTAGATTTCATACATTTTGGGGTAATAAATATTAAACTAATGAAAATGTTTCTTCTCAGTCATTATTATTTATATCAAAGGGAATTTTTATTCATTTCATTAAAATTCAGACCAAATAGGAAAAAGCACTCATGTAAATAAGTAGTAGAGTAGTGAACCATTACCTCACTTAAATATCTATGATTTACTGGATTAATTATTTACTTACTTCTATTTATTATATTTACACACAATTATATGTTTGTTGTTCTGTTTATATTTAATAAATATCAGTGTTGCTCCTTTTGTTAAAAAAACTTATCCAGATAAATCATCCTGATACAGTGAATTTGATATAAAGATAAATTATTCTGACTCTTTTTAACTTGGACTTTGAATGTTGAACATTTTAATATAACATTATAATCATTATTCCCTTTAGAAACATGATATTTTTATACTTTTCAGCTGCTTCCCTTTCAGCCATGTTTGATGTGTATTGACTCTATAATGATGTGTAAACTGATGAACACACATGCCTGAAATAAATAAATACTTTTACTTTTTTGAAACCAGAACTTCTAAACTTGTACTTGAGCTGATATTTAAAGTATTTTAAACTCTAGTATCTATACTTCTTGATTCAGCAGCCTATAAAACATAGAGTTGTGTAGTTTATTTTATTTCTTCTGTCTGGAATCTGGTATTTTTCCTCTGAATCACGATGAAACGCTGGATGAACTTCAGTACCTGACTTGACGGGAGGGAAGATGAGTCTGGGATCCTCGGGAGGATGAGACCTCCGCTTCTTCCTCCAGCGGCGGGACGGGTAGGTGTAGAGCTGCCCTGGAGCCATCCCTGAGGAACACCACCACAAAATCTGTAGAAATACTCAACCTGATGCTGCAATCAACCCTGAGACTAAACATTTACTCAACCTGATGCTTTTATAACACAAAACATGATCTGTGCTTCAGTTTCTTTAAGACATTTGTAGCAGGTAGAATCCTTTACCTTCATTTAGCTACATGATTAAATAGGTCTGGACAAATATATCAATTTATATCATCAATACAATAAGAAAATAGTTCAATATAATATTTTAGATCATATTACTATTGATTATGGATAAACCACTGAATGAAACAATCATTTAATAGATAAACCAAATGAATTGTGAAGCAGAGTAGTAACTTCTCCAGAAGTAATCTAGTTTAAAATACAACTTTAGTTCAATGGATTTAAGAGCTGCAATGATGAGTTAATTATTTGATTAGTTTAATCAACTATTTTGATAATTGATTAATTGATTTGAGTCATTTTTTAATTAGATAAATGTCTAAATTCTCTGGTTCCAGCTTCTCTTCTCTGATTATTTCCTGGTTTCTTTAGTCTCTATAATAATAAACTGATGATCTTTGGATAAAAAAAGACATTTTAGGTTGAATTTTATCTATTTATGAACCAAAAAAAAATGGATTTACCATTTCAACCCATTAATAGATTAATTA
The DNA here is from genome assembly GCA_030544235.1 of Lepturacanthus savala. NCBI lineage: Eukaryota > Metazoa > Chordata > Actinopteri > Scombriformes > Trichiuridae > Lepturacanthus > Lepturacanthus savala. The sequence continues at coordinate 1,429,785 of CM060479.1, forward strand.
ACATCATCACAGTCGTTAGTTGCATCTTTAAAGAACAATAAATATGAGACTTTAATAACTTACACCAGTAATATTTAACTAGAACTGCAGGAATAATCTATTAATAATCTAATAATCTATTATTAATAATCTATAAATCTATTCTATTGACATATATTTTGATAATTAATTAATTGATTTGAGTCATTTTTTAATTAGATAAATGTCTAAATTATCTGGTTCCAGCTTCTCTTCTCTGATTATTTCCTGGTTTCTTTAGTCTCTATAATAATAAACTGATGGTCTTTGATTGATTGATTGATCTATATGAATAGATTTTTATCAATAGGATTTTTTCACCCAGCTCTTTCAAATCCTTTAGTTCAGTCCAAGTATAAAAACACGTCTAAGTCCTGTATTTAAACATGTGAACAGGTAAAAGTACATATCAGCAACATATGTTTAATCTACTTATGCAGAAATAGGAAAACAACCCTTTATACATGTTTTCAGTGTATAAACATGTTGATAATGTATTTCTGCTGCACCTGGTCCCCTGTGCCTCTTCTCCATCCAGATGTAGCAGTTACTCTGAGCTACTCCAGTCTGAGAATCCAGGAACGGCATCCGGACGCTTCTCTCAGCACAGAGACGAGCGTTGTAGTTATGACACTGCTCCATCGCATCCCTGTAGTACTGCTCCCCCAACCTGGAACGACACGAAAACACCACGTGTGATTCATCAATACGATTCTAAATGATTGAGCTTTGTAAAGATTTTACAGCAGAAATAAAAAAAAGACACGGTCAAAACAGGAAATCAGATCATTTAAAACCTGGAGCATCATCATAAAACATGAAGTAAGATTTAAAAAACTGCAGCTGACTGTATATGACAGGATAAACTGCAGCTGAGACTGTATATGACAGGATAAACTGCAGCTGACTGTATATGACAGGATAAACTGCAGCTGACTGTATATGACAGGATAAACTGCAGCTGAGACTGTATATGACAGGATAAACTGCAGCTGAGACTGTATATGACAGGATAAACTGCAGCTGACTGTATATGACAGGATAAACTGCAGCTGACTGTATATGACAGGATAAACTGCAGCTGACTGTATATGACAGGATAAACTGCAGCTGACTGTATATGACAGGATAAACTGCAGCTGAGACTGTATATGACAGGATAAACTGCAGCTGACTGTATATGACAGGATAAACTGCAGCTGAGACTGTATATGACAGGATAAACTGCAGCTGAGACTGTATATGACAGGATAAACTGCAGCTGAGACTGTATATGACAGGATAAACTGCAGCTGACTGTATATGACAGGATAAACTGCAGCTGAGACTGTATATGACAGGATAAACTGCAGCTGACTGTATATGACAGGATAAACTGCAGCTGAGACTGTATATGACAGGATAAACTGCAGCTGAGACTGTATATGACAGGATAAACTGCAGCTGAGACTGTATATGACAGGATAAACTGCAGCTGACTGTATATGACAGGATAAACTGCAGCTGACTGTATATGACAGGATAAACTGCAGCTGACTGTATATGACAGGATAAACTGCAGCTGACTGTATATGACAGGATAAACTGCAGCTGACTGTATATGACAGGATAAACTGCAGCTGACTGTATATGACAGGATAAACTGCAGCTGAGACTGTATATGACAGGATAAACTGCAGCTGAGACTGTATATGACAGGATAAACTGCAGCTGACTGTATATGACAGGATAAACTGCAGCTGACTGTATATGACAGGATAAACTGCAGCTGACTGTATATGACAGGATAAACTGCAGCTGAGACTGTATATGACAGGATAAACTGCAGCTGACTGTATATGACAGGATAAACTGCAGCTGAGACTGTATATGACAGGATAAACTGCAGCTGAGACTGTATATGACAGGATAAACTGCAGCTGAGACTGTATATGACAGGATAAACTGCAGCTGACTGTATATGACAGGATAAACTGCAGCTGAGACTGTATATGACAGGATAAACTGCAGCTGACTGTATATGACAGGATAAACTGCAGCTGAGACTGTATATGACAGGATAAACTGCAGCTGACTGTATATGACAGGATAAACTGCAGCTGAGACTGTATATGACAGGATAAACTGCAGCTGAGACTGTATATGACAGGATAAACTGCAGCTGAGACTGTATATGACAGGATAAACTGCAGCTGACTGTATATGACAGGATAAACTGCAGCTGACTGTATATGACAGGATAAACTGCAGCTGACTGTATATGACAGGATAAACTGCAGCTGACTGTATATGACAGGATAAACTGCAGCTGACTGTATATGACAGGATAAACTGCAGCTGGAGACTGTATATGACAGGATAAACTGCAGCTGAGACTGTATATGACAGGATAAACTGCAGCTGAGACTGTATATGACAGGATAAACTGCAGCTGAGACTGTATATGACAGGATAAACTGCAGCTGACTGTATATGACAGGATAAACTGCAGCTGACTGTATATGACAGGATAAACTGCAGCTGACTGTATATGACAGGATAAACTGCAGCTGACTGTATATGACAGGATAAACTGCAGCTGACTGTATATGACAGGATAAACTGCAGCTGAGACTGTATATGACAGGATAAACTGCAGCTGACTGTATATGACAGGATAAACTGCAGCTGACTGTATATGACAGGATAAACTGCAGCTGACTGTATATGACAGGATAAACTGCAGCTGACTGTATATGACAGGATAAACTGCAGCTGACTGTATATGACAGGATAAACTGTAGCTGAGACTGTATATGACAGGATAAACTGTAGCTGAGACTGTATATGACAGGATAAACTGCAGCTGACTGTATATGACAGGATAAACTGCAGCTGAGACTGTATATGACAGGATAAACTGCAGCTGAGACTGTATATGACAGGATAAACTGCAGCTGACTGTATATGACAGGATAAACTGCAGCTGAGACTGTATATGACAGGATAAACTGCAGCTGACTGTATATGACAGGATAAACTGCAGCTGACTGTATATGACAGGATAAACTGCAGCTGACTGTATATGACAGGATAAACTGCAGCTGACTGTATATGACAGGATAAACTGCAGCTGACTGTATATGACAGGATAAACTGCAGCTGAGACTGTATATGACAGGATAAACTGCAGCTGACTGTATATGACAGGATAAACTGCAGCTGACTGTATATGACAGGATAAACTGCAGCTGACTGTATATGACAGGATAAACTGCAGCTGACTGTATATGACAGGATAAACTGCAGCTGACTGTATATGACAGGATAAACTGTAGCTGAGACTGTATATGACAGGATAAACTGTAGCTGAGACTGTATATGACAGGATAAACTGCAGCTGACTGTATATGACAGGATAAACTGCAGCTGAGACTGTATATGACAGGATAAACTGCAGCTGAGACTGTATATGACAGGATAAACTGCAGCTGACTGTATATGACAGGATAAACTGCAGCTGACTGTATATGACAGGATAAACTGCAGCTGACTGTATATGACAGGATAAACTGCAGCTGACTGTATATGACAGGATAAACTGCAGCTGACTGTATATGACAGGATAAACTGCAGCTGACTGTATATGACAGGATAAACTGCAGCTGAGACTGTATATGACAGGATAAACTGCAGCTGAGACTGTATATGACAGGATAAACTGCAGCTGAGACTGTATATGACAGGATAAACTGCAGCTGACTGTATATGACAGGATAAACTGCAGCTGACTGTATATGACAGGATAAACTGCAGCTGACTGTATATGACAGGATAAACTGCAGCTGAGACTGTATATGACAGGATAAACTGCAGCTGAGACTGTATATGACAGGATAAACTGCAGCTGACTGTATATGACAGGATAAACTGCAGCTGAGACTGTATATGACAGGATAAACTGCAGCTGACTGTATATGACAGGATAAACTGCAGCTGAGACTGTATATGACAGGATAAACTGCAGCTGAGAAGTTAAAGTTCTCAAAGAACTTTTAAAATGTTATCCAAAGTCAATGTTAGAACAGCTTTAAACATCTGATATTTACGGCTGCAACTAATGACTATTATTGTTGATTAATCTATTGATTATTGAAAAGAATAAATGATTAGTTGTTTGGTTCATTAAATTCTATAAAATGTGGAAAAGTGTTTTCCAAAGCTGAAGATTCAACCTAAAATGTCTTTTTGTCTAAATATCATCAGTTTACTATTATAGAGACTAAAGAAACCAGCAAATCTCACTTCTCTGCTCTCTATAGGGAAATAAACACTCATCACTTCCATTTCCAACTCCTCAACATTTTATTGCACTTTACAGCTGCATTAGTCGATTAATCGATTATTGAACTATTGTGATAATCAATTTGAGTTATTTTAAAAAAGAAAATGTCCAAAGTCTTCTCTAAATTCTCTTTACTGAGAAGCTGTAACCAACCTGATTAATCACATATTTAAATAGTCAGTGATTAATGTAATAGTTGACAACTAATTGATTAATCGTTGCAGCTCTATAGTACAACAACGTCTGTGTATTTATAGATTAGATTATTAAGTGTAACAGCAGAACGTTCATCTGTTTGTGCAACAAACAGCAAAAAGTCAAGAGTCAAGTCAAACGTTTGCTGTGTTTTCAACCTAAATATTCAACCAGAAACTGAAGTTAAACTCTAAAGTATCTGTTTCTTTATTTTACTCAAGCATCAAAAGTCGTTTTCTGATAATAAATGAACCTAAATATTGATAATAAACCTACAAGTAAATGTTCTTAGTACAAAAAGAAGCAGAAATAAGGATTCTGAAGTTTATTCTCACTGTGAATATTGTTGTTTCAGCTGAATATTGGCTTCCAAACGACTTGTGACGTCACAAGTAATGTTCCTCGTCTGTTTCAACCGGATTTCCGTTTTTTTATTCGTGGTAAGTAACGAAAACGCTCAGAGGAAATGTAGTGGTGTAAAAGTGGAAGTTGATGTATATAAAATAAATATAAAAACTCAGGTAAAGTACAGATATTTGCAAGAATACACAGGATACATATACATACTGTGTATGTGTATACTGGTACATGTGTACTCTGTGTATAATGTGTATTTTACCTCTAGATATTCTCTTTATTTTTTATAAAACTGTTATTTTCTATGTCATTGCTTCTCTATCTGAGCGGTGGTAACGCACTCATTTCTCCAATGTGGGATCAATAAAGTTTCTAATCTCATCATCTAATCTAGAACTGTAACGAAGTATAATTACTTCGTTATAATTAGGATTACTAAAGTATTATTACTTCGTTATTATTATAATTATTACTGTAACGAAGTAATAATACTAATAATAGTAACGAAGTATTACTACTTCGTGACGTTACACCAGTATATTTCACTTTAGTTTCATGGATAATCTCTGGCTGTAGAATTTTTAAATGTGACGGAACAGCATGAAAGACACTAGTGAATTAAATCTAGTGAGTATCGATTGTGATCGATAGTTGATCAGTCGCTCACGTGTTTAGCTCGTTAGCTAGCTGATGTTCTTAGCTTCAGGAAACACGCTAAAACACGCCGAAAAGTCACCGTTTAACACACAGAAAAGCTGTTACAACGCGTCTGAAACCACATCTGACTCCTGTAGGAGAAGCGTCATGTCTGCTCACTAACATCCAGGATGTAGCAGACGCGACGCTTCCACGGCGCCGGATCACGTGTCTTAGCCACGGGAAGCTAACGGCTAACGGCCGTGCGCGCGGGGGAAGCGGCCGCGACGGTGTCGGTTCACCTGGGCAGGTGTAAAGGTGCGTAGAAAAGTCCCAAACACTTACAGTTTGACAACATTCTCAACAACAGCGGCCATCTTGCTTTCATACACTGGGAGAGTGGCCGCCGGGTAATGAGGCCCCGCGTCAGGACTTGTAGGCGGATGGAGTGGCGGAAGGAGACGCACGGCGCCGCCTTGTGGCGGCTCTTCGGTACTACCATAGACCTCCATAGAAACCAATTATAACCAGCGCCCTCTGGTGGCGGCGCTGCTGTACTATTATAGTCCTTCATAGAAACCAATGATAAACAGCGCCCTCTGGTGGTGGGGGTAAAGTACTACCATAGACCTCCATAGAAACCAATTATAACCAGCGCCCTCTGGTGGCGGCGCCGCGGTACTATTATAGTCCTTCATAGAAACCAATGATAAACAGCGCCCTCTGGTGGTGGGGGTAAAGTACTACCATAGACCTCCATAGAAACCGATTATAACTAGCGCCCTCTGGTGGCGGCGCTGCGCTACTACCATAGTCCTCTATAGAAATCAATGATAAACAGCGCCCTCTGGTGGTGGGGGTAAAGTACTACCATAGTCCTCTATAGAACTCAATGGTAAACAGCGCCCTCTGGTGGCAGTGTTGTGGTCCTTCCAGAGTTCACCTAGAAACCAATTACAAACAGCGCCCTCTGGTGGTGGGGGTAAGATACTACCATAGTCCTCCATAGAAATTAATTATAAATAGCGCCCTCTTGTGGCGGCGCTGCGCTACTACCATAGTCCTCCATAGAAACTAATTACAAACAGCGCCCTCTGGTGGCGGCGCTGAGGTACTACAAGAGTTGACCTTATAAACCATAGATGTATTATAAAACCTGGATAGGTTATCGCCTATTTCCCCCAGTGGTCATTGTACTGCAACATAAAAACCCATGTGACCCAGAAATCATTTTTGCCATAGACGGCAATAGTAAAAGAAAAGCCGATAAATCTGTTGACAGGACACCCCCAACTATAAGCCTGTTAATTACTAACCTTTTTATTCTACATGACTTTTCTCATCTTGTGGATTATATAGCAGTTTAAAATCACTGTGTAGAAATGAGGGTTCATGTTTTTCTCAGCATCTTCTTCCTGTAGGTTTTCTCTGTCCATTAGATGACGTCCTTATTGATATAGACTGTATAATCTACATGCATTATTCCATCATCCATTTGCTGCAGTTGCTTCATTCATTATATATATTTATATATAAATCTTCATCAGTGAAAATCATTCTGCCCATGATGCACTGTTGTGATTAAATTACACAAAACTTTACAGTCGTGCACAAAGATTGAGATTGTTATAACACATGAAAAACCTTCAATATCCAATCAGTGGTGTTTTTAACAACATATTTGATGCACTTTGACAAACAGGTGCATCTCAAACAAATATAATATCATGAAATGTTTGGGTTTTTCATTCTGTCTAAGCATATGTGACAAATCTATGAATTTCACTTTTTTTCTCCATGATATTCTAATTATCGAAGATCTACCTGTACAACTGGACAGTTTGAGCCATTGCTTTACCGCATCAACACCAAAAACCACCAAACAACATTGTGTTTTGATTAAACCATGTTTTATTATTCCTAATATTAGATGTAGATACACAAGTCAACAAACATTATTCTCGATTTTGTAATGAAAATGCTCCACAGCACACTGACATCGTGTGGAAGGGTCTGGTATTACAGACACGTACCTGAAAATGGACAGCAGTTATACTTTTTGCAATAAGTTGCATTAGTAACAGTAGTAGTAATAGTAACAACAGTAGCAATATTGATAATAATAGCAATTAATAGTAGTGGTATTAACAACTCTGAATTACAGAGGAAGGAACAGACATTCGTCAAAAAGTAAATGAGAAATAAAAGTAGGTGGACAGGTTTATCAAATGCTGCAAGACAGACCACTGGATGAAAAAAATACAAGCTCCCACTAGACAGCAAATATCCTGCCTTCTTCTAAAAAAGGAAGCTCAAATTGTCACTGGTCTTTTTTTTCACTCAAATCTAATACTTAACAAGTAAAAGGTGTTTTTTTTTCTTTCTTCATTAAGTACCCCATTGTCACAAGTACTCTCAAAACCAAAAAAAAAAGGAAACTCGTCTCTTTGACATCAATATTACAGACTTTACTTTTCATCTTCTGGTCAGAAGCTCACCAGCAGCACAATGTTGTTTTTTTTAATTTTTTAAAATGATGCCGTATGCAACATCGAATCACAGCCAGCTGAGGATCGCCAGGGTCATTCTGCATTTAACATATAGTACAGTAATTATGTGCGATTCTGTGTGTGTGTGTGTGTGTGTGAAAGAGAGAGACAGAAAAAGAGAGAGAGAGAGAGAGCTCGTGTATGTCAAGTATGAGAAATATTTTTGCTTCACAATTGACCAATTTGGCCAAACTAATTTGAATCGTTCACATTCAAATGAGCTGATAAGAAAATACACTGTGTGACCTTTAGAGTTGAACTCGCTCACGTCGACTGGATGATGTGTCCGGAGCAGAGATTAAGGTAGCAAGAGTCGCTAAAAAACCAGCTCAAGAAACGACACCTCCCGGTTTGAAAAATCATGCACGAAGTACATGCAACGATTTTATTAACCTTTATTAGATCGTTTGGTTTATTTAAACTAGAATCTCTGTCACACGCCTCAGAAAACACAGTCAAGGCAGACATTTCTTTCTTTTTCTGAGATTTCTCTGGTTTTTGGAGGGTCTTTGATTCCACATTCGGTTTTTGGGGGGCTGGAACTTTAAGGCCCCAGTTTTTCCAGCCAGTTTTTGCGTCATCATCACATCGACATTCCTGCGTAAAACGGATCAGCCCTTTCCACGAACAATCCGCAACAACCCGACCGCGATTAAAAGATAAAATTACAAACATCCTAAAATAAAAACTCCATTGGTTCAGAATCGTTATCCGGGTTCTTCCTGTTGTGTTTTGGCAGTAAGAAAAAAGGCAAATTTGACACTTTGGATGCAATAATTATAAATAATTCTACAGTTATCAGCAACCAGTGTATGTTTGTGTATAAAATTACTTTACTACAGTCTCACTATGTCCTGTACATGCCCTTCTGATTCTATTTGAGGAAAATAATAAACACCTGTTGGATATTTGATTACTTTCAGATTATAATAAACGCCAATTACGCATTAATACGTCACTCTCCGGCATCGAATATGAAGCGATTTGTGTTTTACATCAACACAGAGGAGAATTTATGGCAACGAGACACAGAACGAGTACGAACCTACATGAAGTCATGCCACATATGAGGAGCTCGAAGCTCGATTAGGAGAGTTCAGGATTTAGAATCTGATCCACTGACACCTGGAGCAGCTGCTTGAGTGGAGGGGGGTTGTAAAAACGGATTTTAGTGGATCTGTAGGGTTCAAGTAAGGCTCGGTTCACCTCTCATCTCTGTCAGGTTACAACATTTCACTTCACTGCTTCATCCAGTCCTCACTTCCTCAGTTCACCTGAAACCTGTCGGCGTCTGTTTCTCCTGTTTCTGCCACAGAAAAAATGTGCTTCAGCTTTTTTTTTTAAATCTACAAACTTCCCTCTTCACCTGCACCTTCACACCAGTAGATAGAGAACGGAAATAGATTCATTAGAAGACGGAAACGGAAATAGTGAAACCACCTCGAGGAACTTCATTGGTCAGATTTACACGGAATAAAACCAAAAAAAAAGCAGAGAAAAAAAAAAAAGGTCATTTTTGTTAAATTCCAGTTATTATTATTATTATTTTGTGGCGTTTGCATCTGTCTGGATCACGTTTTGATATCGGAGGAACATAAACGTGCAAAAAATTCCACAGCACCACAACTCACACACACACACACACACACATACACACATACACACACACACAGGCACGCGCACACACACACACACACACACACACACACACACACACACTAGAAAACTAATCTTCTCTGCTTCGTTTTTGGACAAAAAGAAAGTTGAAAATCAAGCAGAAAAGATCACTCCAAAGAAATAATCAAATACAGGCAAAATTAGAGATAAAATAAAAAATAAAACCACTTATTAAATATATATATATGTATATATATATATCATTTTCCCAATGAAACTTGTGATCACTTACTGCACACTGCTAAAATTAAATGAGCTTTATTTTTTTTCTCAAAAACACCTCATAAATTGTCATTCCTAAAAAAAACAACAAATTATTACATACAAGGGCGAAGCCCAACATTCTGCACTAGTTGAACCAAATGTGTTTCTCTCCACAACATAAATCAAGATGATCTACTGTCAAATTCATTAGTTTGTTTTATCAAACCAGCAATAGCAAAAAGATAAATAATAATAATTATAATAGCAATAATATGGTTCAGGTTAATAACATCAAGAACAGAAAGAGAGACGGATGGAATCCTTCCCAAAGACAGAGAGAGCTTAGGAGTGGCAACTAAAACCAGAGGAAACCACCATCCATCATGATTAGTGACACAGCATCACAACAGCTCAGCTAGAAACTGGAAATAGAGGAATATTCATGCTGAAGAGGAGGCGGTCGCTGGATTTATGTGGATCCTCGCACCTTCAGCAGCTGGGCTTTGGTTAGTGACTCAGACTGCTAAGCTCTGCTGGTTCGGCTCAGAAACCGCCTCTGGGTGAAGGTTGTGTTCCAGTAAAATGGGAAAAAATAATAAATGACAGATAAAAACCGGCGAAGGAGAGAATCAGAGAGAAAGAAAAGAAAAGTTCAGTGTGAGCAGCTGTCGACAGATTTGTGTGTGACCTGTTTGTACTTTTCCTTTCTGCCCGTTTCAGTCTGTTGAGATTTTAACAAAATGTAGTTTTCCATCGATTATTATTATTTTTTTTTCCTTTACAAATGTTCTATTTTTTCTTGCCAAAGAAGCTGAACCTCTTCTCTCGATCCTTGTCCTTCCCGTCTTTGTTTCTCATGGTGACGCCGCCGCCGGCGTCCCCGGAGCCGGGGGAGATGGGCGGCATCGTCATAGCGCGGCTGATGGCACGAGGACCCATCGGAGAATCTCCCATTCCTGACGGGATGGAGCTGTGGATGGAGCGGATCCACGAGCTCATCTCCGCCTTCACACACAAACAAAACAGTTAGAACAATGTAAATACACCAGAAAGACGGTTTTACACATGTTAAAGGTGTTAAAGTACGTCATTGTCTTCAGTAGAAATTTGTCTGTTCTTTACTAGAGTAACAACTTTTAGTCTGATTTGTACTTCTTGTACTTTATAGTCCTCACATTTCAAATATACCCTCATTCCTGCTCTTTCAAGTAATTAAGTACAAATACTTCATTAACTTACTAAAACTCCAGATAAATCATTCTGCAAATAATTAAACCTGATCAGATCAAAATATCTTGTTTTTTTGTAAAAACTCGTCCAATATTGAGTAGAATTAACTGGAATCATCAATTAGTAGAAAGATTTGCTTATTTCAAGTTTCCTTTCTGATTTAAGTTAATTTCATTTGACAACGAACCTATAAAGAAGATTTTTAATGTATTTGCATTGTACTAAAATGCTTCATATTTGTAGCTTTAACAGTTTAACATTATATTCATTATAGTTTCTGGTGAACATCAGTGTCTGAGTGTCATCTTTTATAAATCTTACCTCATCCTTTGCTTGGAACAGATACTCTTTTCCATCTCCTAGCCTGTTAAACACAAAAATGTAAGATTTGAACTCAAATACATTATAAATCACATTATTAAATTATTGAAGAGCTGGAACGATTAGTTGATTAATCAATTAGTTTCCAACTATCACAATAATCACCAACAACGGTTGGACAAACTATTTGTAAATTCTCTGGTTCCAGCTTCTCTTCTGATTATTTCCTGCTTTCTTTATTCTTCTATAGCAGTAAACTGATGATCTGTTGCTCTGGACTTATTACTGTGTCTCTGAAGGTTTTATTTGTGGTTTCTTACCTGAGCTTAAACACATGTTTCCTCTTCTTATAATCCTGAGCTACCTCACACACAGCCTCTCCCAGGCTGATGGGAACTTCTCCGTGGTATGGAATTCCGTTGCTGGCGCTCTTTCCGTCTTTATAGAAGCCCAGACTTCCTTTTCTTAGGACACAGTACACGTTCTGCCATGACCTGCAGGAGCCACAACACGGGTCAGAGCAACATGGACGGCGACCGAGAAGGGACAAAATTCATGAAAACGTCACAACTGATGCATGTTTTAAGGTGTTTTCTGAATATTAGGTGTTGTGATGATGAATATGCATGTATAGTTGTGCATGAAATATAAAAATCTGAAGTCAAATCAATAAAGGAACTGAAGAAAAATCTAAATTAAAATCAAACTGAAGCAAAATCAAAAGAAATTAAGTAAAATCTGCCTCTCCTCCTCCTCCTCTTCCTCCTCCTCCACTTCCTCATCCTCCTCCTCCTCCTTCCCCTCCTCCTCTTCCTCCTCCTCCTACTCCTCCTCCTCCTCTTCCTCTTCCTCTTCCTCCTCCTCTTCCTCTTCCTCCTCCTCCACTTCCTCATCCTCCTCCTCCTCTTCCTCCTCCTCTTCCTCCTCCTCCACTTCCTCATCCTCCTCCTCCTCCTCCTCCTCCCCCTCCTCCTCTTACTCCTCCTCCTCTTCCTCCTCCTCATCCTCCTCCTCCTCCTCCTCCTCCTCCTCCTCCTCCTACCTGGTAGCTGCCTTTTTGCTGTGTGACTCCATCTCCTGTTTCCGACACAGCATCCCCTCCATGGTTTCCGGCTCAGAGTCGGCGGCTCCTCGTCCCGGTAGCGTGGCCGACTGATCGAAGCGGGACGACGCCAGCCCGCTGTCTCGACCCGGCCCGTTCACCGACTCGGACTCGGAACCCTGAGGATCCAAACCGGAACACCGACGGAGGTAAGGACATAGACGGTGGTAAAACAAGAGAAACTCACACTGGTTGGATGGAAGCAGTGAGCAGCAAAGCAGCCATTCACAGGAATAAATGGAGAAGCCGTTTGCTGTGATTTGCTGTGACGGCACCGTGTGATTCCCTGAGATAACGGATCATTTCACACCTTAAACAAACAACACTCATATTTAACTGGACAACTACAGCTGATCATACATAAAACCACTGATTTCTTCTAGTTAAATTCATGTCTTTTTAAGATTAGATAAATTCATAAATTCAGGAGGAAACCTAATGAAATTAGAGAAAACTGCACATATGGAAACATGTTAAACTACACATGAATACTTCTAAAGTCTACGGTGTTGGACTGTTTTTTTGGAACAGAGGCTCAATTAATTCAAACTGTGTTATTCTTAAGATCATTTTTGCCTTTTTGGTTAAATCTATAATTTACTGAGTGGTCAGAGGTGAATTATTAATCATCTATTTTCTAACACAGAACAAAAACAGACAGAGACTCAAACACAGTTCAACTATCTAAAGGATTAAACCACCAAAATCCTGTAGATGAGCATCGTGACGACTATTTATCTATTTTAATTAGCCTCAAGCTTGAATGTGAAACAACAGGATGGATTTATTTGGATTTGGATGATGTCAGTAGACAAAACATTACAACGAGCTGTAAATTGACTCCATACTCATCACAGGAAGAGAAAATACAGGGAAAAGACTAAATATCCACATAAATGAGCCTGGAACATGAACAGGAAACACCACGTTTACAACTCTACAGTCACTCCTGTCCTGGTCAATATGAGCGCACACACACACACACACACACACACACACACACACACACCATCAGACTTTAACGTGATCCATGAGAACTCATGAATCTGTGTCATGCCTTTTAGAAACAGTGATGGGACACGGATTAAATGAAGAAATGAAGCGATGGCTGCGTCTGTGACAGGGAGCGATCAACAAATAAAAAAAGAGGCGCTGCCGTTGACCAGGAGCTGAGCGGAGGTGAAGGGTGGAGGGAAACTACCTCGACATTCTGGGTACTCACACGCTCCGGCTGCTTAGGTTTACACACACGTTTAGGCTCTGATTTCTTTCCCACTGACAAGGATAGCGATAACGACTGCTGATGAAAACGCAATGAGACAACGTTAAGGCGTCAGTCCATAACTTTCACTGATTCTTCTGCAGGTTTTAAACACAAGATGGCATCTTGTTTCTTTATTTCCACAAGCTTCACGTCAGAAATTACAATTAAAGACCAATCTGGTGTTTCTGGATTAAGTAAAATTCCACAAAAATATATAAAAGTCATTATGTGACAAGGGGAAATGTAGATTGAACAGATGAGACAAGGACACAGACTCACAAACACTATGTTCTATATGTATGAAACACAGGTTTCCTCTTCTTGTACAACTCAGATTTATTATGGTTTGCTATAAAATGCTGTCATGTTCTTGGTTGTTTTTTAGTCATAAAATATCAGCATGTGAACGTTTTATTGTATAATAGATGCTAATTACAAATAGATTTGTATCTGGGTCAGTGACAAATAATGTTCTGCAAGATGAAAAAGCCCAAAAAAATGTTTAAAATACAGTTTTATTCATCATTTATCAGGTTTCTATAAATGTACATTGTGTGTTCATGTTGGTTTCTTGTCCATTTATATTAATTATCATTAATTATAATCACTATTTTGTGTGATTTTGTAAATAGTGTAACTGAAGAAGAATGGCACATTTTAAATATATAATCCACCTAGAATATAAAACTTATGTTTTAAAACCTTTTTATGAGTTTTACTATCTGGTACCAGGTTTTTAGGGTTAAAACACATGGTAGTTTTATCACTGACCCATATACTAAAAGATTTAACACATATATTGTAGTTAAAAGTGTCGATGTATAGGAACATGGAGAAGACTTTACATTTATAGAACATTACATGTTAGAATCTGAACAGAGAAAATGACATTAGAAATCTGGTAAAAAACACAAATAGGTTCCCAAACCTGCATATTAAAAGCATGTAATTTCCCAACATGTCTCACCTGAGAGGTGTCAGCATCGCTGTGGACTCCGTTCACTGACACCGACTGGTTGAGTGTCGTCTGGTCCAGACTGGTTCTGTTCAGAAAAGCTCGTTAATCGGTTATAATCGATCATCTTTGTGCTGTAAACGGACAACGTTCTGCTTTAATAGATGTTCACCTGGCTGCAGAGTCGTGTGCTTGACTTTCTGTCTCAGAATGTCCCACTTCCACCGATGGAGGCGGGGTCGGAGGTCGCCGAGCTCGCTCCTCCTCCTCTCGCCTCCTCTGGATCTCCTGCTCCTCCAGCTGAAAAACACAGAATCAGGACTGTTGTTTAATCAACAATAAACAATAAATATGAGACTTTAATACCTTACACCAGTAATATTTCAACTAGAACTGCATGATTAATCCATTAGTTACCAAATATTAGATTAATTGCCATATATTTTGACAATAATTTCAGTCATTTTTAATTAGAAAATGTCCAAATTCTCTGGTTCCAGCTTCTCTTCTCTGATTATTTCCTGGTTTCTTTAGTCTATTAAACTGATAATGACAGATCGGTTAATTGACTCATAAAAATCATTAATTGCCGTCTGAATAAATAAAAACACCTACAAATTTCTCTCCTCCTTTTATGTAAAAAAAATAGATGATAAATATTTACAAAACAGGAGAGATGACATGAGAAAATAGTGAAAGTTCAATAATATGACGTCTCAGTTATTCCATATTCAGTCATTTCTATTTAAAAAATATTCTCAACTTTATTTCTATAGTGATTTAAAATCAGCACCACTGCTGAACATCCTTTATCTACCATCCTATAACACACGTTTCCTTCTGATCTGTGATTTTAGTCTCTACTTACTGTCGTGAGTTTCTCCAGCAGAATAAACCTCTCCTCCCAGGCTGTAGCGAGTTTCTCGAAGGCTTCGTGGCGTTTGATGAGACTTTCCACCTCGTCCACGTTGGAGCCGAGTTCTGCTGTTCTGACCAGAGGTTCCTGTCCTGCCAACCAGGACTCGGCCACGTAGGCGTCACGTCCGAACTGAAGCACCTCCAGAACTGAGGAGGAGAGGAAGACGACAGGAAAACAGATGGAGAGAAGAAATAATGAGGTCAGGACTGGACATTATTAAAAAATAAAAGAGACATCTCAGTTCAGTTTATGTTTAATCACCTGCTTTTAATACATAAATATAGAGGCCGTGATAGAACATAATCATTTATTTTTGCATAATCAACATTTTACTTTTCACTTGAATTGATTTTAAATAATAACCAGGAGAAAAAAGTCTAAATGTGACCACTTTATATTAAATTTGATTAGTAGTTTGTTAGATTTTAGCTGTTTGTGTGAATATTCATAATCCTGCATTTTAACATTTTACAGAATATTTTCTGTAATAATCCTCAGTGGGATTTCTATGATTTTATGGACAAATTATCTTATTAATCACTGGTCTTTGCAGATAATGGAAAAAAATAAGCTAATTTTATTATTATTATGATTTGAGTCTGTTTGGTCTTGTTCTAAGTTTTAAATAAAGTATTTTTTTATTATTTTCTATTTATATTCTACTTATATTTGCTCTGTAACAGCAACATAAACTGATTCTGAATCTTCTGTCGCCCCCTCACATGTTGTAGGTTTCTATAGTAACCAGTTTAACCCCATAACCTTTGTGGTTGTACAAATTTTCCATATTTATTATCATTTATAGGAGGAAAGTAAAAAAATGGGCCTGGGGCTCAGCGGTTAATGATTTAACAAAATAAAAATGTTGGCAGGTTAAACAACTAAAAAGCTGTTCCTGGTTTTACTTTTGTCGCAGTGCGATGCAACATTCTCTAGTTACTGCTGTAATAAACCCAGCTGTAGAACATCTGGTGACATTTATGCTGCTTTTGAGACAATAATCACAGCAGCTGTCGTGACTTGTGAGGTAAACTGTGGGAAAAGCTTGATGCAGAACCAGTCCTCAGACCGGACCTACCTGTTTGCATTTGATAGGTTAACTCTGCCCTGCAGCAACGTACCGAAACCATCATCCAACAGCCCCCATGATGTTTTGACAGCAGCGTAACTAAAAGCTAATAGCGTAGCTACTCATACAGACGCTGAAACTCATTTGCATACCGATTTGTAAATGGTCCATCTTGTCCTGCCACTTTTTGTTGATCTTATCTCGCTTCTCTTGGAGTTGAGCAAGTTTCTCCCGAATCTGTGAATGAAGTAACGTTCAGTGACGAGACAAGAACAGACGGTGTTCAGCAGGTTCCAGTGAAACGGGAGATATTTGTACATTACCTCATCAGATGCATAGTGATTGTTGTTGATGAGGGAGTTTCCCATCTCAATGCAAGCAGTGAAGCTGTCTGCTCTGGTCTCAATCTCTGACTTGATGTCCTGATGGTTGGCAATAACCAGCCCTGCAGAAGACACGTCTCTGTGAAATAAACAGAAAAAACAGCGAGAGGTGAGATTTTAATATATCGTAGCTGTATTAAAGTTCAAATTCATTGCATTTATATAGGACTTTGCAAAGAAAACCGGTTTTGCATGAGTGCTGCATGAAAACAAATATATAATTATGTAGGAAGAAGCATAGAAACGTATGTGCAGAACAGATTTTTTGGAAATAAAGCAGATAGAGCTACGACGTTTAGTTTATTAATTAGTTTCCAAATATTACATTAATCACCAGCTATTTTGATAATAGATCAATGGATTTGAGTCATTTTGTGACTTCAAATCTTCATCTTTGGAAACACTGATCCATATTTTACACCATTTTATGAACCAAACAACTAATTGATTAATCATTTCAATAATCTATAGATTAATTAGATAAATAGTTGTTAGTTGCAGCCTGAGTATTAACGAGTGTCTCCAATGTTTTATAAAATTCACATGTTTACACTAGGAAGGTTTGGTTGTGATAGTACAAACATTATTAAAAATACACAAATTGACATGTGAAATGTTTTTTAATCATTAATCATTTATTAACAAATTACAGGAACAAATTTATATAGTTGTAGTAACGATTAGCTATTACATTAATTGCAAACTATTTTTATAATTGCTTGATTGATTTCAGCCATTTTTTTTAAGAACTACTAATTGATTGTTTCAATAATCGATAGATTGTTCGACTATTAAAATAGCTGTTAGTTGCTGCCCTTACAAAGTTTAAATATAATGAAAAATCCGAGGTATCACGTAGAAATAAAAACAATTTAACGTTAGGTTTTAAACATTAGATTCTTTTGTTTCTAGTCGTTTATCCTCGCAGTAACTGGATGATTCAGTATGAATTGTGGTTCACCTGGGGCTGTCGTGTGCATCGATCTGCAGGTTGACTCCGTCCATCCAGAGCATGAGGTCTCGCACCATGTTGAAGAAGCGGAACTTCTCCACGGTGTCCAGCAGCAGGACCCGGCGGGCCTGCCCCGCCTCCAGCAGCCCCTCCCAGGCCGAGGTCACGGCGTGCTCGCTGCGGTGGATGTCGTCCGCCTTCTCCCCGGCGTACGCCTTCTGCAGCCGAGCAGCGTCGTCCTGCACCTGATTCACCTGCAGTCACAGGGAGGAGGGAACAGTCAGTCCATTCTATTAGAATGTGACCCGAGATCTCTGGTGTGTATGTGTATATATATATATGAATGATGATAAATGAATGATAAATGATAAATTAAAGGAATTAGAGCTCTGACCTGTCCGCTGAGGGCCTGGATGTCGTGTTCATACGTGTTGTGCTGTCGGTGCAGGTGCTGGACCGTGTTGAGGTCTCGGCCGAGGTCGGAGGGCAGCGCCTCCCTCTTCTCCTTGACGCGGCCCAGCACCTCCATGGCGTCCTGGTGGAAGCGGTGCAGCTCGTAGGACGCCGCCAGCATCTGCGTGCGCGTGTCGATGAGCTCCAGCAGGTCGGCCCAGGCCTCGTTCAGCCCGTCCTTCCACTCCGCCACGCTGGCGTTCTCCGGGTGGCCCGACTCGATCAGGTCGTCGGCCAGCGCGTTCACGCCGTCCACGCGCTCCTGGCCGATGGTGCTGGTGTCACGGGCGAACTCACGGAACTTATCCCTCAGCATCTAGGAAGAAAGATCAGGACAGAAATGAGCATTGTAATTAATTCAGCTGGAATGCTTAATGCAGCAAGATGGCTGCCACGTCCCAAATCACACACTTCTCTAAGTCCACTTCTTCGCAGACGCTGCAACTCAGTCACTGACTCGTGTGTGAAATTGTAGTTATGATCTAAATCAAACACTGTACTTACCAGAAATGACTCAACAGCTTCTTCTTCTACTACTTTTTAAAGTCAACAACCAACATTGGAGCCCGGATCGCTGACACCGATCAAAACAAGCTTTGTGTTGTACTGGTGTGTTTTTTGTGTTACAACCAGGATTTTTGGTGTGAGAATTAGTGTTTTATTTTATGTTACAATGATGGTATATATAATATACCCGTGTGTATATCATTTTTAACCTAATAAACTGTGCTTCAGTTCGCCTATACCAGACATTCATTCATATTTTTATGTTCCACCATCTTCTGCTACTTCACTAAAGATCCAACAATCCACACTCAAAATTCTAGCTGTTTGACACCAAATAAGAACATTTTCACACACAGCATAGTGCGAATGCACTTATTATTATTTATTTTATTATTATTTGTGGCACAGTACTGAAGTCACATGACCTCCCCGCCTGCAATTAGTCTTCAGGTATTTTTTTTAATAGGATGAGTTGAAAGAGAATCTTATAATCTCTGCACCTTCTCAAATTCTCAAAGACAGAAATTGGTCTTTTTATTCGTTTTAAAGGACATGAATGAGAAATAAGCCACTCACGGTGACGTGCTCGTAGTCCTGTCCTAGTTCGTGGGATCCAGCCACCACCTCCCTCTCAGCGATCCACTGCTCCAGGTCGTCCACTTCACGCTTCAGCTGCGTCAGCCTCAGTCGTTCCTGGAGTCGACCACGCCGCTCCTCGGCGAGGTCCTTCAGCCCCGCGTACAGCTTATCTACCTGGGCCTGTCGCAGGGTGATTCTCTCACTGGGAAATTCAAACAGAGAATATCATTTAACACAATTATTCATTGACTTTGGAAAGTCTAAAACTATTTATTTACTGATTTTGTTATTAAATATCTTTAAATATCACTCACTCTTCATTTTTTAGAACTTCTCTTAAAATTCTTCTCTTATTCCTTGGTTTTTAACCCACATGACTCTGGTTTCAGTTTAATTTCAGGGGTTTATTTTTTTAATTTACGGTTTTATCGACTGCTTTTATATATTCTAGTTTTAATTGCTTTTATTTATTCTAATGTTTTTAATTGTTTAGTAGCAGCCATTTGTGGCAGTTGTGGTTGTTTTTAAAGTGCTATATAAATAAAGTTGAGTTGAAATATAATTCAACTAAAAGGTACATGATAAATAAAAATAATAAAAAGTAAGGCTTTCTCCCCATCATTTTAAAACCTATAAACCTTCCTCCAGAACCTCCATCACTTAAAAACCTATATATTTTAAAGTTTAGTAAGACTATTACTTGTCAAGGGCCTTAATTTTCTCCAAATTCGTTTCATCAGCTTTAAATACTTTTTAAGTCCTAACAGATGATTGTATGCGTCTGTACATCCTCAGGAATCTCAGTTGTCAGTAGATTCAGATCAGATCGTGTGTCTCTCACCTCTCCGGATGTTCTCCGGTGACCATGTGTCGGCTGCTGTTTGCTAACTGGTGAATAGTCTGGGCGTAGTCCTCCAGCGCCTGTTCCAGGGTCTGATGCTTCTTCACCATCACCAGTGCGCTCTGCTCGTCCTGGGAGATAAATGGGAAGTTTTTCAGCTTTCTCCAACCAGAAGATTAAGAAGCAGCATCACTGGGAGTAAGTGTAGATCACCTTGGCCTTTTCCTCGGACATCATGTGCAGCTCCTGCTCCCCCATCCAGGCCTCGGCCTCCGCTGCGTCAGCGTAGAACTGCTGGGCTCGGTTGGCATCGATGAGCCGGTCTCGCCGTTCGTTTGTCTCTGTGATCAGCTGATCCCACAGGTCCTTCAGCTCCACCAGACGCTCCTCCAGGACAGACTGCCTGTCCCCGTCCAGCTGGCTCTGGGTCTGGCCTCGTCGGTGGATGTCGTCGATGCGAGGCTGGTGGCCCTGGATCTCTTTATGCAGCGTCTGGTTCAGAAAAACACGGATTGTTTTATGTCTATAGTCAATGAAGATTGGAGCTGCAACGATTAATCAAATCAGCTATTTTTGATAATTGATTTGAGTCATTTTTAGGAAGAAAATGTCTAAAATCTCCCCTTAATTCTCTTTAGTCTTATAAAAGATTAAAGAAACCAGATAATAATCAGGTTTGAGGAACCGGAACCAGAGAATTTTGACATTTTCTTCTCACAAAATGATTCAAATCCATTAATCGATTATCAAAATAGCTTCTTAAAAATGACTTAAATATCAAAATAGTCGACTAATCGATTAATCAACTTATTGTTACAGCTCTAAATTGCAAAAAAAACCTCCACGAGTTCCAAACAGAAATGTCTTTCCATATAGAGAGTTATGTAATGAGTGAACCAAATAACTAATCGATTGTTTCAATAATCTATAGATTAATTGACGAATAAGAATAGTTTTAACTCTCAAGACATTAGTAATTTAATAATAAAATAACAAATTTATCTTTCATCCAAAAAAGGGCAAACAAAAACCTAAATGTTTTAAAACAATCTGTTTACAGCTGATGAGATTTGCAGTACATACTTTACATTGTATATATAGTTTATTTTATACATTATTACCATTGATATTTTTGTATTTCTATATTATTTTTAATGAAGCTATAATATATATTAAAATAAAAGCTCTCTAATGTTGAATGGTTACCTGGTTCTTCTTGATGAGCAGCTGGACTGTGGGCAGATCTTTTCCGTGGTCTGTGGAGTTGGCCAGAGGCATCCTCTCCTTCACCCATAGCTATGAGAAAATAAAAAGCAATAACATGAACATCTGGCAAAGCAGGACCAGTACAAACACTAATAAACTCCAGTAAAGTCAACGCACAATTTCATCCTCCAGATCCCTGTTGAACTGATGAGCCTCTTTGGACGCCAGCAGCTGCTGCCTCCTCAGCTGAAGAGGCTCCTGGAGGTTGGAGAAGGTGTCGGTGACTCGTCGTTGTTGACCGTCCACCTCCACGATGCCGGCGTCCTCCTGGGACAGAGCCAGGGCCTGAGACTGAAGAGACTGGACCTCCTTCTCCCGGACCTCCATCTGGTGCTCCAGCATCTGAGCAGCAGCAGAGACGTGAATTTATCTACACTCAACACTTTGGGTCAGTTTCACCATTTACACTCACTCTATGATCAATTCTGCAGTTTTACTTTAGCTTTACTTGATTTTTAATATATTAATGTAGAAGTGGGTGATGTAACTGGAACAAATATTGATATAAAATATTTCATATCAATGGATTTTTATTGTTATCTATTTTTAGGACCAGGAGAAAAAAGCCTGAATGTGACCACTTTATATTAAAGCTGATTAGTGGTTTGTCTGTTAAATGACTGATGTTTGATTCAATGATTGATCCATTATCAAAGGAAATACACTGCAAAAAAATAAATCATATCTTTTATTTAGTACAATTTGTCCATTATTGTGCAGAATTATCTTGAATTATTAATTGTAATTTTACTTATTTCAAGTTTTTCAGAGAATTTGAGATAAAAAAGACAACATTAAGATATGAAGTCAAACAATTTCATCTTATTTTATGCTAAACAACACTAAATTGACAAAAATCAAGAAAATAACTAAAAAAGGGACAATTATCTGCCAATGGAATAAGAAACTTTAAGATAATTCTACTAACTATTGTATTAATTGTAGCAAAAAGGTTGTTTTCACTTCTTAAGATTTCATTTTTTGCAGTGTAAGTAAATATTTTGAATTGCAGTGCAGGTTGGTTTGATTCTTTTCTCCACAAACCTTGAGTGAATCTATCGCTATATATTTTACACACATGTAGTGTAAGTTCTATGGTTTAAAGCTGTGTAATAAAACACTGTTTCTCCACAGCAAACATGGATTCTACTTTGTTCATGTACCTGGTGCTTCTTGAGCAGGATGTTGACGCTGGTCAGGTCTTTGCCGTAGTCGTCGCTGTGCAGCTGACTCTCCAGGTTCTTCAGCCAGACGTCCAGGGCGGAGCAGCTCTGTGTGAACAGCTCCGCCCGGTTGGCGTCGAACAGGCACTGGGCCTTGGTCTGCGTGGTTCCCTCCAGCTCCTCCCACTGCCGCTGCAGATCCTCCAGAGTCTGCTGCACCACGGGCTTCAGCTCCGGCTTCTCCGCCACCAGCGCCTGACCTTCCTGTTGGAGGAGAGAGACATGGAGACGTGATATGTAGCAGCTGTAGAGATGAGATGAATCTTTATCTTGTCCCTTAAGAGAAATTTGTCTTTGACATTAGGACACAGAATATCATAGAATATGTCCAAATTCTTTACTCTAATTTGGGGTTACCTGTAGCTAATAGATCTACAAGTTGAAGACTCTAATCAGTGAGATGATCTTTCTCCATTAGCTTCATAATCAGAGCTGCAACGATTATTCAACTAATCAATTAGTTGTCAGCTATTTTGATAATTGATTAACAGATTTCAGTCCTTTTTTTAATTCTCTGGTTCCAGCTTCTCTTCTCTGATTATTTCCTGGTTTCTTTAGTCTCTATAATAATAAACTGATGATCTTTCAGGTTGAATCTTCAGCTTTTGGAAACACTGATCCACATTTTACACCATTTAATGAACCAGACAACTAATCGATTAATAGTTTGAATACTCTATAGATTGACTATCAAAATAGTTGTTAGTTGCAGCCCTAAAAAGGCCAATCAGCAAATCTGGATCTCACAATTAAAATGAAAGTCCACCAGCAGAGATGAGTGGATGTAAAAGAACTGTTTAACATTAATTAATAGCAATGATTGACAGGAAAATGGCCACACCTTGTCGATTTTGTCCAGCCAGTCTTTATTAGAGGCCAGCTCTGCCATGAACGCCTGGTGCTTCTGCCACTTGCTGTGTAGATTTCTGGCCTCATCGTAGGACATGTCCTGAGCCGTCAGCATCTTCTCATTGATCCACAACGTGAGCTGCAGAAAGAACGGTAACGTGGAAGAAGAATTAACAAAACTTCTTCTATATTAGTAGGAATATTGTCATTTTATTTGCCTTTTTTAATTATGTGTTACCTCCTGTCCATCTTGGAGGAAGTGCTGCAGTTCACGATTATCCTTCAGCTTTGTCAGCAGTTCGTTTGCAGCTTCTTTATTCTTAAAATGTCTGGAGACAATTCAAGAAAGATAAATCAGACACCCGTGAAACATCAAATTAAACAGAACGTCTGCCGTTTTTTGAACTTGTGCTCTAACCTCTCCTGGATGGAATCCACTTTTTCCTGGATCTTGTCAGAGTTGGCGTTGCCGTCGTTAATGAGGCGCCGTCCGGCATCCACCACCCCGGTTATCTTCTCCTCACTGGCCTCGGTGGTGGTGAGGAAGTCCTCGTGCTTCTTAATGGCCTCCTCTGCTCCCTGAAGACTGGTCGGCATTTCTGTGTGTGACAGCACGTACTCCTGCACACAGAGGAAGAAAACACATTAATTATGATGGGAGAATTAAACTAATGTCTAGCTGAAGGGATTGTTGTCTTTGAGATAAGTTTAAAACATTTAAAACAAGTTGAAAATGTTGAATAATTCAAACTAGAAGGAGCCACTTTGTCTTTAAATCTCTACCCTTAGATTTATTAAGATTTGATCATTATTTTCATTATAATTAGACTTTTGTGCTACGTAAAATTATGATAGTAGGTCTCTGGAATTTTTTACATGAAAATATATCTACACATTAAGGAAAACTTCTGATTCTCTCAAATACTTAGTAAACTATGCTCCGTACATAATTCTTTGGTTTCTCTATTTTCAATTTATTATTTAAATATATATCGTATAAACCGCATCATGCACACATTTGACTTTCTTTTATTTTTTTCTTCTGTCTTAACCTTTGTTTTTATATAATTAAGTATGGAATAAGTCTAGGATGTATAGAAATATAATTAATGCATAATGTAAAACTATCAAAAAATAAAATAAAGGATAAATACAGGAAATATTAAGTTAATTCTATTACTTTTTCAAGACTAAATGTAAAAAAAAAAACGTAATAAATAAAAAAGATTCTCTCAAATATTAAATGTGGTTGAGAGAATCATAAAACTTCTCCTTTAATTTTCATAAAATAAACAATTAAACTTAACTATACACATCCAGATAGCACAATAATATTAAATAAAAATAATCTTTGAAGTTCTATTTTCATGAAAAAAAAATCAAGAGACATACTGTCATATTTTAAGTAGCACAAAAATCCAAATAAAATAAAGACTTAGTCTTAACTTTGAGGGGAAATTCTCTCTCTAATACCCTCTAATACTCAGTAATATTGGCTCTGATTAGTCTGCACCGATGAGGCCATGAATTGGTGATGTTTTTTAATTAATAAGGTCATAATTCTCCCTCCGGTCCTGACCTGGCTGTTGAGGAAAGCTTCTGCCTGCTTTGCGTCTCTCAGGAAGGTCTGGAAGTCGAAGGCCTGAGCCAGGAGGCTGTGGCGGTTCTCCCACATGCGTCGCAGCTCGTGCCAGCCGGTGTCCAGCGCCTGCAGCCTCTGGGCCAGGAACATGTACTGGGCGTCCGTCTGGCCCTGGGTCACCTCCTCGCCCACCGCCCTCATCTTCTCGTAGTCCTCCTTGTAGTTGTCCACCTCGTTCTTGATGCTCTCGTGCTGCGTCAGCAGGCTCTCGGCCTCGGTCAGAGAGGTGGGGATGTCCTCCGAGGCCACGGCGGTCTGGGTGCGGGACAGCCAGGACTGGAAGTCGTCCAGGTCCCGCAGGAAGCCCTGCAGCTTGCTGGCTTCGCCCAGAGACTCCTCACGTCGTTTCATGGTGGCGTTCAGCTCCTCCCACACCTCCTGGATCCCCGCCAGGTGGCCCTGGATCTCCCCGGCCTGGTCCGGATGTTCCCTGGCCAGCTTCTCCGCCTCCTTCCTCAGGTCGTCCAGTTTGCCCTGAAAAGACGGGAAAAGGGATTTAAACTCAGAAATGAGGAGGAGAAAAGAGGAGAAGCTACTTCCTGTGTTAATTTTGTCAGCCATTTTTCAAATTAGTTTCAGTCTTTAGTCTTGTGTCAAATATATTTGTTAACATATTGGTTTTAGTCATATTTACACAACTTATATTTTTGTTTGTTTAGTCACATTTTAGTCAACGAAAAGTATTTTAGTCTAGTTTTTGTTGTTCAACTAAAATTATTCTAAGCAGGTTTCTATAGGGATTATTGTTAGGAACCTTTGTTTAGTTCAGTGTGACACACGGACATGTTTAGAAGTGACACCACCGGAGTTACTGGACCGAGCTGAATGTTCCCTACACGGTAAAAGTTTAATAAAGTGTGTGACGTTGCCACATTTAGTCCCGACAGACTGGTTTATTTCTTCTTCCATTTTTATTACGTTTTCTATGTTTCATCACGAAGAAAAACATCGTTGAATATATTTCGTCTAGTCTCATATGATTAAATTAACACTAGTTACTTCCTGAGACGTCCTCATACCTGAATAGCCTCCAGGTCGCGCTCCATGCCGGTGAGTTTGCGTTGCAGCGCCATCACTCCAGCCAGGTCGTTGCCCAAACTCTCTGTGGATTCAATGACTTTGGTCTTCTCCTTCATCCAGGTCTGGATCTCGTTACACTCCAGGTGGTAGTTCTGAATGTTCAGGGTCGACTCCAGGGCTTGTTTCTTCTGATCGGCCAGTCGCTGGAACTCCGTCCATCTGGGGATCGGACAAATTAAACGTTTAGCTAATCACAGCAGATATATTTGTGTGTTAAAAGTGTGTTTTGCTGAGTCTGACCTGTTCCTCAGCTGGTCTCGTGTCTGGTGGATTTGGTCTTTGTTGCAGTTGTCGGAGCTCAGCAGCTGCTCAGCCACCAGGTTCACATCAGCAACTCGAGAGCCGAGGTTGTTCATCTCAGGTTCCAGTGTTTCAAACCTGCAGCCCAACGTAACACACTGGCATTAGTTCAAATACTCAACGTCTAATCTGAGTCTAATCTCAGTGGATTTAAATATGACAAATTTGATTTGGTTTACCAATAAAAGGCAAAATGTATAGAAATTCAACTAATATCTTAGCCCATGAACAGGATCTTTCTCCATAAGATCCATATAGAATGTGATTTTTATCAGTTATTACAGCTGCAACAATTGATTATATTAATCTATTTTGATAATCAATCATATATTATACTACTTATTTTTATCACTAAATGCATTAAAACAAGAGCATTTTAATGTTTTAGTTCATCAACATGGAGCCAATAAGACACTTTGGGTATAATAGTAAAACCACTGCATCAGCACAAAGTGCAAAGGAAATTAAAAAAATTAAAAGGACAATTTAATTGAAGATTGATGATAGATCAAATCATCAGAAACTTAACAAACTGTCAGATAAATGTAGTACTGTATGAAATGTAGTTACTGTAACATTCTGTTTACTTTTAGGACATGATAAGACTCACAAATTGATAGTTATGGAATTTTCCACATTGTTTATCATGCTGAAATTAGCCACCACTAGTTTGTGTTGATTAAGTAAATAATCCTCAGCTTCTGTTTGTCCAAATAGGATTTTTTTGGATTATAATGCAGCCATCATGCTGTAATTAAACCCTGTGTAATACTGACCTCTGCTGCACCACCTCCAAGTCCTCCAGCCGGGTGGGGATCTCCATGCCGTGCAGCCACTGCTCCTTCTCCTCCACCCACAGCTGGCAGGCTCCGGCCTCGCTGAACATGCGGTACAGGGCCAGAGCTCCTTCCAGGGCCTGGCGCCGTGCCGCCGACAGAGATTTCAGCTCATCGTAGCTCTGCTCGATAGCAGGTAGCCGCCCTTCCACCTGAAGCCGAACCGATAAACAGTAATTCAGCAACATAGACGGCATAACAGCATTTAAGAAGAGTGGAAGAAAAAAAAGCACAGAACACACACCTGAGGGATGTGAATATAACCCTGCGGCAGGGCCTGGACCTGCTCGTGCAGGGACTCGATTACAGGGTGGTGGCTCTGGATCTCCTCCTCGATCTCACGCTGCTTGCGGGCCAGAGTCTGGGTGGAGAACTCGTCGTGTCCCACCTCCGTGCTGGACACCTGCCGCAGGGTCTCCATCATCCACGCCTCCATGTCGTTAGCGTCCGTCTGGAACTGATGCAGGGCCACGGCCTCCTTCAGCCGCTGCTCTCTGAGCTTAGTCGTCTTTATTATTACAGAAAAGAAGCCATGTGTTAGGCAACATCAATAAATATGCAAGTCTCTCCCTTTTACCTTGTAGATATAAGTGTCTAAGAACAGGGGATGTTCTTAAAAAAATAATACTTCCCATCCTTTTTACAGATCACATCAATTTGCTTTCATTTTGGCTGGCAGATATTTTATTGGTTTATATTGTTCTTTAAACGTAATTAATTTTTGTGGCTAAAGAGGCAGATAAAATAAGATCTTTCTGTTCCCTTTCATTCTAGATTGGAGAATTTTATTTTATTTTATAAAAGAATGAAGAATAAATAAATTAATAATTATTAATAAGAACACGTCACACAAACTCTGACATAGTTTTATCCTTGAAACATATCAAGGTAAAAACATCTATACATGATAGAAAAATACAGTCAATAATAAACAAATATCTCCATCAGAGAA
This sequence comes from Lepturacanthus savala, assembly GCA_030544235.1. Classification (NCBI taxonomy): domain Eukaryota; kingdom Metazoa; phylum Chordata; class Actinopteri; order Scombriformes; family Trichiuridae; genus Lepturacanthus; species Lepturacanthus savala. The sequence continues at coordinate 1,458,468 of CM060479.1, forward strand.
TCATCGTATAAATATTTATTTTTTAGTTAAAAAATGAATTTAATAAATATATAATTTACAAATTAATGGGGAACCCTGGAGACAAACAGTGTCACCTCGTCTCTACAGCGTCATTGTCTAAAAATCTTTAAAAAAACTAATAAACCTCCCAAAAATATAAGAAAAATTCTCAATTATCAACAATAAAATAAGAACACATCATACCATATCTATCAATCGTTAGTTTTTTTCTTTATATCGGCCAACATCTTTCTCGTCCTCTAACAGACACGAACCTCCTCCAGATGTGCCCACTGAGCCTGGATGTCGTTGATCCTCTCGGTGACCTCCGGGGCTCCGAAGTGTCCCTCCTTGACCAGCGTTTCTCCGGCGGCGATGCTGTTGCTGAGCGGGCCGTAGCGGGCCGCCATCTCGTCCCTGAACGCCTCGTGTTTGCTGAGCAGGTGGAGGGCGGAGGTGAGGTCGCGGCCGCAGTCGCCGCTCGCCAGGATCTGCTCCTGCTCCCGGATCCAGGCCGCCTCCTCGCCCAGGTCCCACATGAACTGCCACAACCGCCGCGAGTCCTCCAGCCGCTCCCGGCGCCGCCCGGCCAGCTGACCCAGGTCCTCGTAGGCCCGACCCAGCAGGTCCACCTTCTCGCTGACCAGACCCGGCTCACAGGGCTTATAGGCTGGAAATCAGAGAAAAGGCAGGAATAAACTTTTGGTTTTAAGTTTTTGATAATTGGTTATGGTTCTAGACAAGAAATTCGGTAAAGGGTTAGGGCAATCCTATATTTCAGGTTTTTACAATTCTCCTGCAGATAACTACAAAATATTCAATTCATTTCATATGTTTAACCCTTCAAATGACAGGATTTTTGATCCCAAGGCAATTTTTGGTGAAATAAACACCTAAAAAATTAGATATATTAAATATACTGAATGCAAATTGGATTTGTTGGGTGGGGATTACTACAGAATTGGATGTCAAAAATGAGTTTTTAGGTTGTTTTTTTTGCATTGTCAGCTTTTAAAACACATTTAAAACACTCCAGAAACAGTATGTTAATATTATTTTTCATTTTTTTTGTCCATATGTCCTTTAAATCAACTTCAGTTCTGTTTCATAACTTCCAAATATTCAATTAATAATTCTTTTATTCACTTCAGTCATATCCATAACTACCAAATGTTTGATTCATTTAATGTTTTTAACCATTCAAATACAGGTTTTGATGAAAAATAGCACCTGGTTAAAGCTGCACAGAGAAAATGTGAAAGTGTGTTTGAATCCCCACCCTGTTCGTAGGAGGTGAAGCGTTTTGCTGCTCCCTGCACGGCCTTGAATCGCTCCGCCTGCGCTGAGATGTCGGCCTCCACCAGGGTGTGTTTCTGCAGCAGATCTAACACGTCGTGCAAGTGTTTCCCACTGTCCTGAGACTGCATACGACTCTGAAACAGGCAGAAAATAAGAGATATTTATACGTGTTCAAGCATAAATCAATTCAATGCACTTTATGGCATTTTAATGACCAAAAAACTAAATTAATAATAAATTCAGAATTTCAAGTAGCTTCAATCTTAGTGTGAACAAAAGAGGTTTAGCAGAGAAAATTCCTCCAATCAGAAGTCTATTAAAGGCATTGGGCTACAAACACAACTTAAAGTGATTTCAGCTAGCAAGTAAAAGCAAATTAATCCACTTCAGGTCCAGAAAACACCTTCTCTGTTGAGAAAACCTTTGGGACAGGTCAAAGTGTAATAACAACAAATGCTGCAGGTTTGTTTAAAGCTGGTGATTGACTGAGGGAAACAGCTGTAAACTGGTGCAGTTTAACATTGATCTGGATGCTGCTTTTTAAACAGATAAAACATGTTTAAGACTATTTTAAAAAAAAATCACATCAAATTAGAACATAAGGTGACTTTTTCAATGCATTCACTGGCAAAACAAACCCGCAAATTAAACCAACTACAAAGACCTATTGATTATAACAGGTAACCCTGCATACATTCCATTAGTGTTGTGTTGGTTAACCATTAGAACCAGTTAGGTGATAAGATGGGTAATGAGATACTATAATGGCAGCAGAAATCAGATCTCACTTCCCTTATTTCCTAATAGAAATAAACACTTATAAATAATATAATAATCATCATTTCTCTTTGCTACTTGTGGAGGTTTTATTGCAGTTTAGAGCTGCAATGATTAGTTGCCACTATTACATTAATCACCAACTATGTTGATGATCGATTCGAGTCATTTTCAATGTTTTCTAAATTCTCTTCAGTGCAAAAGAAGCCTTGAAAGGCTGGAACCAGAGAATTTGGACATTTTCCTCTTAAAATGCAGCATTGAACAGGGTGAAATCATCACATTAATACATAAATCACATGAGAAAACCTCAGCTACAGCACTAAATAATATTTTCATCTGTAATAAAACACACAGATGGATTTTTAATGGAAGATTCTAACTATATTAGCTCTGTGACAGCAACACTTCTGTGCTCACCGTTAATGTTGTAGCTTTCCTTTAATACCAGTTAAAGTCCATAGCTGCTGTGGTTGTAGAGATATTCCATGTGGGTCAGTGACAAATCATGTTTAGCAAGATGAGAAAGGCAAAAACTAAAATACAGTCTTAAGAAGCATTCATCAGGTCTAAATTTGAAATTTATAATCCACCCAGAGTATAAAATTTGTTGATATCATGTTTTTTCAGTTTTTTTAAGGGAGTTAAACTATCTGGTACCAAGTTTTGTCAGTTTTGTCACTGACCCATGTATGAATATCTACAAACTAAATAGTCTTGGTGCCTTCGTGGTTAATTGCGTGGTTCTGTACCTTCATGTCTGCCATCCAGTCCATGATGTATCTCATCTCCTCAAACAGCCTCTGCAGGTCTCGGTGAGCGTTGAGCCGCTCTCTGCGAGCGCTCAGCAGCTCCTTCAGATATTCCCACAGACGCAGCACGTTGTCCCTTCTGGCGATGATGCGCCGTACGTCATGGTACGACTCCGCCTCCAGCTCGATGGCGACGGCTTCCACAGCTGACACGCGCTCCCAGTACGCCCCGATGTCCGTCTCGATGGCGTCGTGTTTACGGGTGGCGGCTTCCACCGCGCCCAAATCAGTGCCGAAATTATCCTGTTAACAAAAAGGAAAATATGATTTTGTACAGCTTTGAAATGAGAATTTGCTTTGATTAAATCTTTCTTTCATCTACCTGTGACACCAGCCTCTGGTTCTCGCTCAGCCACGTTTCTCTCATGGCGGCTTTGCGGTCGAAACGTGCGGCGAGCATCTCCAGCTTCTCCTGGCGAATCAGCTCGTTTCTCAGCGCCAGCTCTCGCTCGTGCTCGGCTTTTTCCAGCCGCTCCCACGCCTGCAGCAGCGAAGGAAAACGCAGGAAATCAGGGACATCTCACATAAGGATGAGGATTCTGTACATGTGATGGTGCTGATGTGAAAATATCTTGATTTGCTATAATTAGTCCAGTATTAAGTAGAATTAGCTTATTCCACTGACAGATCATTTTTATGATTTTGGTCTATTTGGTCCTGTTTTAAGAAAACAAGATTAACATTTTCTTTAAGATTAAAAAACATTAAAATAAGATGAATTATCTGTCTGTGGAATAAGAATATTACTCAATATTGTTGTAAAGCAAGGCGAGCTTATTTTCTATAGTTTCAACAATACAAAGTGCTTTAAATACACTAAAAGCATCAAGATGCAGTTTCAAATAAGTTGATTAAAAAGGGAAAAATCTAAAATGTTAAAATAAGAAATAAATGAATTAAAATGAAATGAGATTAAAAATAAACAGAATATAAATTAAAAAGAGTTTAATAAAGGGGGAAAAATCAAAAGTTTAAAATGAAAAAAAATAAATAAGTTTAAAAATACAAATTATTAAAAACAAGCAATTAATAATATAATTTAAAAATAGTTGATTAAAAGGGGGAAAAAATATAAAAATCGAATTGTACCAAAAGTTTTAATTGTTTTCAGTGTACATTCCTGTTAATTTATACCTTATTGATGTCAGAGATGAGTTTTCCTTCTCTCGGCATGTAAACTTTCTGGTTGTTTGCTCTCATTTTGCTCTGGATGGTGAAGAGCAGAACTTCCAGGTTTCCTTTCTCTGTGAATCTGTGGAGACACAGATGGATTTAACATCCTAATGATGACAGAATCCTGTCGTTTAACGAGCTGTGTTAAGGTTTTCTGTTCTGCTGCTCACTTGGGTGGTTTCTCCACCGTTCTATAGGAGTTGAAGGCCTGGAGCTGGTTCTGGACGCCGCTCAGAGAGTTCGCCAGCTGCCGATCGTTAAGTGTCTGTATCGTCTGTTCGATCCACTGCAGCAGCTCCGAGGCCAGAGTCTCGTACTTCTCTATCAGCTGATCCGCTTCGATGGCGTAGTCCAGCACCTACGGCCCAGAGAGAAGTCTGTGAATCACTGAAACCAGCGGACCAGATACACACTCGTATATAAAGAATTTACACACACACAGCTAACCTTTCCAATTCTTTTGCCCTCCACTGCCAGGGCTTTCATCTTGGAGAAGTAATGGTAGTATGTCGCCACGTAGGTGATAATGGACTTCTCATCAGGCTGATCAACATTAACATCTGCAATAAAATAAATAGAGGAAAGTGTGATGAATATAAACCTGATCTCTGTCCCATTTATTTAACCTATAAACTTCTTCATGCACCAATAATAAAGTTAGGTTTGTCCATCTTTGGATAATAAAGTGTTAACAGGCCACAGACAATGAAAAAGTAAGAAAAATACTAAAAAATACTGGTACAGATATAAAACAGTGAGAAGACTTAAAAATAAGAAGCAGATATTATTCAGAGGATGTAAAAACTTTCATGAGTGATACGTTTGATAACTTTACTGTATTTTATATATAAGGATTTAATAATGTCATCAAATGTTAGGAACATTTTTCTAATTTTATTTTGTGAACATAAAATTGAATATGCAGGATTATAAAATTTGGTAAGAACTGAAAGTCTTATTTTTGTTGTAGTTTCTTTCTGATCTATAATGATTTCCACTCGTCCTCCATCATCTAATACCAGTAATATTACGTTTACCTGATGTGATTACAGGTGATGAAAACAACTTGATTTAAGTTGATTTATTGATCGGTTTGGTGACATTTCCTGACTTGATGTTTTTGTGGAGACTCACCTTCTGGATCCAGCAGCTTGGTGAGGCCCAGCTCCTTCTCAGCCACATTGAAGGCATTTGAGAGATTGTAGTGGGCATTGGACCTTTTCAAGGTGTCAAACTCAATCAGGTCAGACCTGCAGAGACCAGGAGGAAATATGATTTGAAAAGGAACAGATTGCAAGAAAGAGAACAGGGTACAAGCAGATGGCAAGATCATTCAGGCAGAGATTTAACATCACCTTGGTATAGAGTAAAATAAAGGGTATAGAGAGGGTAGTTCACTTTAATACATGTCTGTTCTAGACAAGGGTGCAGAAAATAACCTGTGGATTCAGGTATAATAGCTGTTTGCATATAAACAGGCTTTTCATTGATGGATTAGTCAAACTGATCCTGACACTTATTTTCACCTAAAAACAGAGAAGTCAAACTCAATTTAATTCATGTCTTACATCAGAGCGATTTGATTTCAGTGGGTTGGAGTAAAAATAAACTTAAACAACTTTATTCCCTCATTCTTATCTATAGAAATACATTATAAATATTTACAGGATTAATTTGCAAAGCAGGAGAGATGACATAAGCTCATCATGCTCAGTTATTCCATATTCAATCATTTCAACTCTAACTCAACTCAACAGAAAGATTCCCTCCGACTTCACTTTTCTGTGAAAAACAGGAACTGGAACATTTTCTTGTCTCAGTTGTGCAGTGATTGAACCGTTTAGGGACCGGTTCTGGCCCCCGGGCCACATGTTTAACACCCCTGGCCTAAACCATGTCTTCAATTAAAAGGTTATTATGACATGAATATAGTTTAAAATGGGTTCTCTATACATTTAGCATGTATTTTATTGACCAATAAGTAAATGAAGTTGGAACAATCATAGATAATTTTTCTCCAGGCAGGAAACTAAAAAGAAAAAACCTTAACAACCTCTTTGCATATTTGGCCTCATGCCACATCCTCTGTAGTTTGAATAAAGACCTGATTACAGTTTACACAAAGGCATAGTTTTCATAAAGAGTAACGTTAGCGTGGGAATTCATTTTAAGTAATTACGCTTTGTTCTAGGAGATATTTTCAGCTATTTGAGCAGCTCTGTTACCAGCAGGGAGCGCCAGTGAGTGGCCCTGCATAGAAAATAAGTGGGTTATTATTTCTGTGATCTGGGTCGTCTTACTCCCTATTTTATTTTCATCCTTTTAGCCATACTACAGACTGTTGGAAGGATGGGGGGAGGAGGAGGAGACCTAAATAGAAAAGAGGATAAGAACACCCCAGAGAAGCATGACGCTGCAGCAACAGGTGCTTCTCATCAGGAAAAAGAAAGAACAGAGCGTGGGAGAACATTCTGGATCTGCATATTTTTCATTTGCAGGATGACTTTTCAAAATCCTCACGATGAAAGAGATGAGCATCTGTGTTGATTGTATATAAGGACCCAGTTTTATGTGCAGTAATGTCAGCAGGATGCAGCAGTAACAACTGCGTTAGTGTGACAATAGATTAGATTTAGATTTGTCCACAACCCAAAGATCATCAGTTTATTATTATAGAGACTAAAGAAACCAGGAAATAATCAGAGAAGAGAAGCTGGAACTCAAATCAATTAATCAATTATCAAAATATTTGGAGATTAATGTAATAGATGGCAACTAATCTAAGCTCTATTAATTATATTTTAATTTCTACTGGTCCGTCTGTGTTATGTGTAGTAATGTCGGTAACATCAAGCACAGCATGAAGTCAATGACCTGTGTTTGTGCACGATGGCATTGAACGCGAGACCATCCCTCCAGCTGGTGGTGAAGTTGTGGATGTTGACATTCGGGTATCTGCAGAGGCCAGAACACAATCAGCCATTATTCATTAACTCAATACACGACAGGATTCAGCAGCAACAGCTTCATTAGTGTCACAAAACGGCATAAACGGTGTGATAGATCTTGTAGGATTAGCAGGGACGTCGTCTCTCTCTGATCCAGCTACTTACCCGGCAGTTTTCATTTGGCACCAAAGCAGCAGAGCATCTTTGGCTGATTTCTTCTCCTTGTTGTCTTCTGTCTCCACGCTGATGTCCTGGATCTGTCGGCAGCGATTTACACAATTAATACGACATTACAACTTCAATCTATTATCTGTTGGCACGTTACTCTAAGCTCTTTATTTCAAGCTTTTATTGCAAGATTTAATTTAAGATTAATACATCCACATGCTTTCCATTGTTTAGCCTTTTGGGATATTATTGGAAAACATATACATAAAACATATACACTGCAAAAACTGAAATATTAACAGGTGAAAATGTCTTGTTTTTGGTACAATTTGTCTAAAATATAGTAGAATGATCTTATTCCACTGGTAGATAATTTTCTTGATTTTGGTCAATTTAATCTTTTTCTTTTAAAAAAATGTCTTGTTTTCTAAAGATCAAGATTTCAGTTAATCATTATAATCATAATACATTATTGAAATAAGTTAAAATTACACAAACTCATGTGCTAGCGTTAGTTATCTCTCTTTTTCCTACATAACCATCTACATCTAAAATATCGGTCTGTTTCACTTATTCTAAGTTAAAGGAAGATTAAACTATTCACCGGTGACGACACTTAAGTATAAACTTTAAATTAAATCAGTAATTTTCCTGGTAGAAAACATCCCAGCAGCATTAAACTCTATCACTGTATTTCCTGCGGATGGACTAGATGTTTTTGAAGAGGTCAAACTGGTGGTTTAAGTGGACCTGGAAGCGGAGGATGATGGTCCAGATGAGGCCCAGGGTGAGGCGGTGGTTCCCGTCCACGATGTCATGTGAGCCCATGTTTTCTAGATGGACTTTTTGCTCCTTGAGGAACTGCAGCGCTTTGTCGACATTCTCCAGGCAGTGGATACGCATGCGGCCCTTCGTGGGTTTTGGCTGAAGAGAAAAGGAAATTGAATTATCGTTTAGAGGAAAAAGGGGAAGAGGAATGTTAGAAAGTAGAGGAGAAGTAAAATCTCAGAATAAAGAAGGAATGAAGTGTGATTTCTCGTGACTTGAGGGTCACGCTGTGTTATTTTTTGGTGTGATACTGACCAGCTGTTCTCCTGAGAGAACTTCCAGCAGGCGGATCAGCATGCGGCCGTCCCTCAGGTCCGTGTATAAGTCACCGATGCGACAGGTCACTCGCCCTAAGTGGGAGTTCACCCATTTGGTGAAAGTCTTCTTCTGTACGGCTTCACGCTCATCTGCAAAAAAACAACAGGAGAGAGATTGAAGTCACATTATATCAAGAAAAGAACTGATTCATTGACTCATGACTTCATTGAGACACCACTGGCCTCATTACTGTTTAAACCAGGGCTGTCAAACATGTGGCACGGGGGCCTGAACCGGCCACTAAAGGGTCCGATCGCTGGACGACTGATGAAGAGAGACAATAAAAGTTCTAGTTCCTGTTTCTTCAGGGCTGAAGAGATAAAGTATTATTTATATATATAGTATAGGTCATTGCAGCTCTGATTAGAATATTACTGGAATCAAAGTGTTGAAGTTATGTTAAAGTATTTAATATTTGCAACTAACAACTATTTTAAGAGTCGATTAATCTATCAACTATCGAAACGATTAATCGATTAGTTGTTTGGTTCATTAAATGGTGTAAAATGTGGATCAGTGTTTCTCAATCAGAAGATTTTACCTAAAATGTCTTTTTTCGTCCAGTCCAACAGTTCACAACCAGAGAATTGATGTTGGAACCAGATTGATTATCAAAACAGTTGGTGATTAAAGTAACAGTTGGTAACTAATCAATTAAACAACTAATCGTTTAGGGAAACAAATACATTCACATACTCTTTATTTTATATTTTATTATATATTCACTGAGTGAACTCTTCACAGCTTCTGAGGGCAGACAGATGACCGTAAATCAGGACTTTTAAACCCTTTTACTGAGCAGTTCATTTCACAGATAAGCTTTGCCATTAAGTCTGTTGGGCTGTGTATTGACAGCTTAGTGACAGCAGAGTTTAACCCACGTCCTGCTCACGTCTTCCTGACAGTTACACTACAGCTTTGTTTAGGAGAGAAAAAAAGTGACGATGCAAAATTCACAGATGAAGGCGGTGACTTTCAGTGAGCGTTTTTTGTTGTTACTGGAGCAGGACTAAAAAAAGACTGACAGTAAATTAAGCTGTAGCAGCAGCTCAGACATATGGAGCAGGGAGTAAGAAGCTAATCCTCCTCCTCCACCTAACAAGGTGCTGCAAGGTGACCTCCTTTCTAGGACACAGGTCTCCCTGCCTTCTGAAAACACTGTTCCAGCATGTGGTCTAATGCAGAAAAACCCTGCAGCAGACAGGAAATCGATCAGTGGAGCAGCGAAACACGGTTAAACAAAACAAAGGCCAACCCACAGCTGCATGAAATTAAATATGACAGAGGGGGATATAAATGGATCTTTTGAAACAATAAAAACAGTGAAGCTTTCCTTTCTTTATATATTCATCATTAAGGACAAACAATTCCTTCTTTCTCACAAAATACGACAAAAATGGTTCAAATCTGAGCCACAATAACACTGGTTCACCAACAAGTCATGATTAAAGAGTTTGTGGCTGCAAGTTCCTCCAAATATTGAAAAACTTAAACTTCCAACCTGAAAGAAAAGTCCAAATATTTAGGCAGTGATTGTAACTTTGGGTGAAAGTGAATGTCACAGTTTAATTTACTGAAAATGATCCAGGAGATTAAATCATGTTGGTTCCGGTTCTTCTGGAATGCAAATAATTATGAAAGTAATCCCAGAGCGACTCAAAAGGTATTGCATTAGTGAGTTTAGACTACAATACTTATAATAGGCTCCATTAATTCTTGTAATTTATTATATATATTTATTCAACTATCATTATCTGACGGGAGCAGAGATGTGGTGCATCAACAAATAAGTTCCATCTAAAAATAGATTTAATAAAGTGGAATGTTGACTTGTTGCAACTTCTCTTTATTTAAACTAAACTACAGTGTTTGTTAATACTTCTTATTCATAAATGATCATTATCTGAAGTTACCAAAGATGCCACGTCGTGTATAAACCACTAACTTCCACCTAAAAAGAGAACAGGTTTTGAAATAGTGTGGCACAACAGAACTGAACATTTGACCTGTTGCAACTTTAAGGCGTTTTCCTCTGAGTTTAAGCTGCAGCACGACAGAAAGATGCTGTTTTCAAAGATGTAAAACACGCACTTTAACACTTTAACCTTTTTTTTTGTCCACAACTCAAAGATCATCAGTTTAATATTATAGAAAACTAAAGAAACCAGAAAATAATCAGAGAAGAGAAGCTGGAACCAGAGAATTGGGACATTTTCTTTTCAAACACGACTCAAATCGATCATCAAAATAGATGCAGATTAATATAATAGCTGGAAACTAATTGAATAATCGCTCACGTTGGCGTATTGTTAAACCTTTTACTTGCTGACTAGAGAAGGCCACGCCTGTCAAATCTCATATTTCAGCGTTTTTTTGTGGCCGTTTTACAGCCAAACAAACATCTCTGGGATTATTGCACCATTGAAAAGTGTTTGTTGCACCGTGATAACATGTCAGTTCACTGTGGATCCACCTTCTGATTTGATGTTCTCCTGATAACAACATCTCAGGGTTTTTCCCCTGTCATTATAAAGCTTAGCAGCAGCACCTGGACTTCTCTGGCAAGCTTTAAGCTTTTTGGGGTGTTGTTTTTGTAATATCTACTCTCAGCATTATGGACACATATGGTAATAATATTCCACTCAAATCTTCCATAAACTGAAGGAAAACACTGGTTCTGCTTAAATGCACTGACCAGCAGGGATTAGTTTTCATTATTTGTTGCAGAACATGACCAGTAAAACAAATTTATACCAGAGGAGAAACCAAGATTATTGAATAGAGAAAGAAACATATGGAAAAATGTCACAGTAGACGTAGCTGCTTGTAATATTCAATAATAGTAATTCAACAAATTCATATCATTATTAGTTAATACACCAGATATATACAGAGAAAATGTGAAAATGTTAAAGGCAGCAAATGACAGTGCAGCTCCCAGCACATAGAATTAATAATAATATTCCAACACCTGCAGGTGATAACTGGTGGACGTCCACATAGATGTTGATTCTAATGAGGTGAGTACAGTCATGGCTCTTTTGTACAGTTGGAGCTAAAACACAAACAGGGTTTTCTCTGCCCTTTGTCTCCTGGATGTACTTTTTCCCAGTTTATCTAAGCTCAATGATATCAGACAAACAAGAGGCTGTTATGGCATCACACTCACACAGTTACTATCGGTCAGTGGCTTTACTTTAGACACCTGGCTGCTTCTCTACGTGATGTCCTCACTGCATTAGGAGTTATGGCATTTATGGTTTTAATGCTATGATGGAAGTTTATGTGATGCTTGTAAATGCTGCTGTGCACTGAATCTTGATTTGGAGAAAATCACGAATGAAATAAAAAAAATATCTGCCAGAAAAATCCCAATTCAACTTTTCTTAAAACCAGTCAGTCATGAGTGAGAATGAGAAGACGGTCGTGGATCACTGATTGATCACTGATTGATCTCTGGTATATTATTGATTGGTCTATGATGGATCATTGAATGATCTCTGATGGATCTGTAATCTGTTGTGGATGATTTATATCTGGTGAATCACTGATCAATGGATCAATCTGGTAGATCATTTATTGATCTCTGGTGGATCATTGATTGATTCTGGTGGATCCCTGATTAATCTCAGGTGGATCTTTAGTAGATCACTGTTCAATCATTGATTAATCTTTAGTGGATCACGGATTGATCTCTGGTGGATCTCTGATTGATCTCTGGTGGATCTCTGATTGATCTCTGGTGGATCTCTGTTGGATCACTGATTGATCTCTGTTGGATCACTGATTAATCACTGATTGATCTCTGGTGGATCTCTGATTGATCTCTGGTGGATCTCTGGTGGATCTCTGATTGATCTCTGATTGATCTCTGGTGGATCACTGATTGATCTCTGATTGATCTCTGGTGGATCTCTGGTGGATCTCTGATTAATCACTGATTGATCTCTGGTGGATCTCTGCAGCAGGTGGAGGACAGCGAGAGCCTAACATTCCATGTAAAAGCTGGTCGTGTTGTGACAGATCCTGAGCGGGGCCGTGGTCTTGAAGACGTCACGCTGCCCTGCTGCTAATAACAAGGCAACTGAACCAGACAGAAACAGACACCAGTCTCCTACGTGTTTGCTCATTATATCAGGCAAACATAAACTTGTCATCGGTTGCTGCTGTAGATACGGGCGAACGGTGACATTTCTGGATTGTGTTGTTAGCGCATGGGAGGATATGTCAACTATAAAGTTTGTACATCCATGTCGAAATAGTTTATCGTGTTTTTTAACCTGTAGAAAAGTTCAGCGTCTACAACAGAAACGTTGGCAGTGTTTGTTCCAAACAGAGCGAACCTGATCCTCCAAGGTGAGAAAAGATACAGGAAAAGGGCCTATCGGCCTTCTCATTGTTTTCAGATACGTGAAATACCAGCAGAGTCAGAGCCAACATTGATAAGCTGTTACACAACAGAGGACAAGAGAGAAGTTGGAAAAGTGAGTTCCAGAGGTGTCAAAACTATTCATTACTCAGCTAGAAGTTTAGAGACAAGGGTTTAATAATACTTCTGTGGACGTTCAAGTACAAAGTCAAGCTTTTTACTCAGGCAAAAGTTGTTTTAAACCTACTTAAAATGCAAAAGCTTATATAGTCACTACCCCCTCACCAAAAACATGTTTCTAAAGGTCATAATGTACATTTAATTCAATCAATCATTTAAGTACAATGCAAATGCATTAAAGAAGCTTATATGTGAACTACTGAGCATGAATTGACTGGAATGAAACAGGAATAATGAGGATATTTTTCAAACCTAATGATATTTTGGTCCTTTTTATCTCATAATTTTGACTTGTCCTCTTTTTTGTTAATAACAATAATGAAAAATAAACATGATTAAATTGAGTAAAATCAAGAATTGAAACTCTCTGCCAATGGAACAAGATGATTCACGATAATTCTACTCAATATTGGAATAATTTGACCAGAAACAAGATATTATATTTCAGTTTTTACAGCGTTATTTATCTGGAGAGATTTTTTGGGTAAAGATGTTTTTAAAATTTAAAAAGGAAAAGTAAAAAATGTGTTGACTTGAAAAAGGAGTAAAGATGCTATTTATATACTCCGGTTAAGATAACATAAATTTCTACTTACATAAGGTAATAGAGTATTTTTACTTCATTACTTGACACCTCTGAAGTCTGGTAATTACTAGAAAGTCTAACTACACCTTTTATAACATCAGATTTATGTTACATTTAAAAGAAATGACTTTTCTAGCCTTGGTGAATACAATCTGTGTTGCATCTCTACCCTTCTCTGAGCCTCTGAGCTGGAAAAACAAGTGCTTATAATTTCCGAGCGTGCGTTGTCGTCCATTGTTTCCTAATGGTAGATCAGACCCGGTGGTTAGAGGCATCACTGAATGTTTAGCAGCATACTTGGGCAGGTCCAGTCACTCTGAACATGTTTGTCTTTGGTTCTCAGCTCTATGTATGTATGAGGTTTGACTGGCTGCTGCGTTCCTGTTTATCCTTCAAACAAACTCGGGCACTGTTGATGATGATGATTATCTGCAGGTAATCTGAGCAAATATGCCACCAAGCGTAATCCTGTCTGTGTGTCTCATAGCAGCCGGGATCATGTTTAGTTCGAACACAGAGATAATAAAGCTGAGGTCAAGTCTCACGCATTAAAGCATCACAACAGCATCTCTATTATGTGTCTCTGAAGTCAAGTTCAATGGTCCCTGTGGCATCAGTTTAGCTGAATAATTAGTCTACTGCACCTTTTATATTCCATTAATACTTAATACCATAATATTCAGGATTCAGCGTTCAACTAGAATAACTTGTTTTAAAGGTCAACTACAGCAAAACATAAATTTGTAAGAATAACAAAAAAAGGAAATTTTGGTTTTGTCAGAAAATATATACAAGTGCAAATAGACATGGTTTATGTGGATATATTTGAACTCATAATTTAGAATATTGTGTTTCTAAAGCAAAGATTTTAGTTATAACATGACCATCTGGACAAAATGCACCAAATTCTAACTCCATCGAAGTGAAAGTAAAGTAAAATACAGAAATAAATATTGTGTGCATCATTCAGAGTCAAACTTAACCTCCCAGTTTACTGTGAATCGTTCTACTATTTTTATTAATGTCTCTATATTTTAACACTGTCCAGTTTTAATGTCTTTTTGTTATGTTATATTGCACTAATAATATAAAATAGGGTTGTAGCCAACGATATTTCAGAGGGAATTATTCTACTGTTTTATTCTACTGAAGTTTTAGTATTTCACATCAACATTTGATATAAAATATATTTTAATATTCTCACTGTTTAAATTCTCACTCTTTTTTTAACCACAGTATCTAAAATTGGCTCCAATACATACACAACACAAAATGAACCAAAGATTCAACCTAAAACGTCTTTTTTTGTCCCCAACCCAAAGATCAGTTTATTATTATAGAGACTAAAGAAACCAGGAAATAATCAGAGAAGAGAAGCTGGAACCAGAGAATTTAGACATTTTTAATGTTGTTGATTAACGTAATAGTTGGCAACTAACTGATTAATCAACTAATCGTTGCAGCTATAAAATAAATATGTGTTAGTTGCAAACCTAGAGATAAAATGACTGATGCAATGAAATAGACAAGAATCGCTGTTTTAAACTGTATTTACAATAAATTTGAATCTGCACATATTTGATTTATTTCATGCCAGACTGTGTAATGTAATAAAGTCAGAATCAGTTTTGGAGTCAGCTGCTGTATACACAACACACACTGGCCCGGGACAAGATGTCAGCGCGGCTCCTGATCTACTCAACATGCCCGGACGCTGATGAAATCCTGTTTGTTTGTCCATCACAGAGACAACGACAGGCATTAGTGTGGTAGAAATAGAAAGAGACGGGCAGAGACTTCCTTTAATTCTCCTGATTGAGGGACAGATTAATGACACTGACGCATGACACTGCAGGTTGGTTCCCGGTGCCGTCACTCAGCACCCACGATATAAATGGCTTAACATAGGAAGCACTTCACACAACAGCCTCAAATGCAGATTCTGTCCACGTTTCATTTTCCTGAGCAAACACACCGGACTGTATCCGACTATGCTTGTGATTATTTCCCCGACTCGCAAACGTATATGGAGGAGGATAAAAGGAAAAGCAGCTTTCAGGGTGGTAATCGTTATGTACTGCTTTCATCTCTTTTCATGTCCTGCCCAGGTCGTGTCCTTCCTCCTTGTTCATTCCTGGTTCTCTTTCTAGCTGGGTTGAAATGCCCTTGGAGCCATAAACTCCTGACATCCTGTCCCTCGTCCACCACGAGGTTGCGTAACGAGCGCCTCTGGTCAGCCCGTCCTCAGAAAGAACGAGTTAACTACTTCCATCAATCTCTCTGCTTTAATGACCTTCTCCTGGACATTCCCACACACACAGGCTTATAGCACCGTGCCAGTAAATACAGACAAATGGACTATTACTTTCAGCCCTAGTGAATCTAAAAATAATAATTCTATATTTGCACAGATGACAAATTACTGTACTACCACATTATTTTATCATAAATCAAACTTATCTTAACTAATACCTTATATTTATTATACTCAATATATTTATATAATTCATAATAATGTATTTTTCCAATATCTATTTCATATGTGCAATAATCTACTCACCTACCTCAGAACAACAAAGATGTGTATAGGAGTTTACTTTTATTTTTTTTCTTATTTCTTATTTATTTTATTTTCTCTATGTTGGTATTTAGGGTGTTTTCTGTTTGTGTGCCTTATGTTTTATAATCCTGCTGTATGTGACCTGTTGGAGCTTTAATTTCCCTGAGGAACCTCCCAAAGGATCAATAAACTCATATCTAATCTAATCTAAACATTAAAAAGTTCTAATTGCCATTTACAGCATCTGGTGAAACAGCCTTGGCATAAATGGAATATCATATTCCTAACTATGTTTTTATTCTTATATAATTTAATAAAAATATGTTTAATGTTTATTACCTTTGCATGGTGCACTCAGTCGGTTGTAACCTGCAAACTCACCACTAGATGGAGGCATATACTACACACTGTATCTTTAAAGATGAACGTTTATGTGAGAATGTGTACTGTATGACTAATATAATAATAAATATTCTGACAACATCCAATACACTGTTTTTAAATTGTATAACTTTTTAATCATAATTAATTTTTCTTGTTTTTAATTTCACATCCTTGATGTTTTCCTTTCAGTCAACTGTTTTTACAACAGATCTTGATGCTTTTAATGTTTTATGTAAAGCACTTTGAATTACCTTGTTGTTGAAATGTGCTATACAACTAAACTTCCATTGCCTGACACAAAGAAACACTTGAATCCTGGAACAGGAAAGTAATATTGCATCTAGAAGGTAATTTTCCTAATAGTATGCATAAATTCTTTTAACTCTGTAAGTCGAAACCAAAAAAAGGCTCCACAATCCTTTTTTCTTCACCGTTAGCCTTCAACTTTTTTGCTGAGTGACATTAAAGAGGAACCACGAGGCATCATTTAAGGTATACCTTGACATCTTGAGTTTTAGCCTGTAATTTCTCCTTATGACGCACTCATCATATAGTGAGTCAAAACCCTCAGATAAAAAAAAAAGCCTGTAAGCTCTGTGGTTAGTGGTTTCTATTCATAATCCAAATGTTAACTGTGGCTGTGGTGTGTGATACGTATTGAATGCTATGAGCAATGCAACAATGGGGACAAACCATTCTGCACAGTGGTAGGAGGGGCTGGTATTTGTAAATGATGCGCTTAGAGCTCCAGAGAATTCGAGAGACCAACACAATACCTCGGCTTGACTCGAAATCTTTTAATTATCTCCCTCAATGACTGCATGGTGTTTCCTAACACCCATTAACACTTTTCCCTTCAGGGTAAAGTAGTTTCTACATGAACCACGTTTAATGTGTTAAGGTTACACAACACACTTTTGCTTCAAAGTCAGCGTTTGTCTCAGACACCTGTGGAGGTAGCATGTCTACGAAGCAGTAATTTAGCATTTATGAGTTATTATCAAGCCAATTATTAAAATTAAACCACTCATGTGAAATTATGAAAAACAAAGTGAGCAAAACAGCACGTACAGATGCACATGTCTTGACATTTCCTTCCCTAAGAAAGCGGAACTGCCCTCCTCTCTTTCAAAGAAGGGCTGCGGTTAAACTGCCGCTTTGCCACATGTGGCATGAGTTATTTTTTCACTTTTTAGCAGTTTGAGGTCACATGTACAGAAGTGCAATGTGTTTTTCCCCAAGTAACAGGTTTCTTCATACCATAAAGGCTCTTACAGCACTTTCCTGTTTCCTGCCGGGCAGTGAAGGTGAATGTGCCCTTCAGTATATATGCGTCTCTGTGGCATCTGCAGCTGCAGCTGATAATAACCAAACTGGGCGAGACGAGGCCTGGCCAAGGCCGATCCCACGAGAGAAGAGACGGAAACAGCCACTTCTCAGTCAAAACATCTGGAGACAACGGGGGTGTGAACTGTCAACAGGACAGTAATTGTGTTTCAGCCTCTAAAACAGCATTGTCCTGTTACACTCCCATCTAGGAAAAGTGTCAATATTTGTGAAACTGTACAAAGAAAAGGGTATTTTTGCATGTGTGTGTGTGTGTGTGTGTGTGTATGGTGAAACCTCAATGAGGTAAAGTGACTGAGCTACAGCTGCAGGCCACAAGAGTCGCAGCTTTCACTAAAGAATTTTGTACAACTATTAAGTTACAACATTCAATTCATAGCAAGCTAGTGGAGTTGAAACTGTACCTGAAACGTGACACAGATCTCTTTCAGTATCATTTCAAACTGTTAAATAAGTAAGAGAACAAAAAACTAAGCATTCTCGTTAAAGAAAATCTAAACTTATGTGGTTTGACTCAATTAAATAGATGGAAATGTTACCACAAAATTACCTGAGGGAAAAAAGATAGACAGCTAGGTGCTAAATGGGCAACACACCATTACAGTATGATGCAAAAAAAGGTCGAAACTGCTTTTATTTGTTGTCCATTTGAATAAACCCAGCAAATTCCTGTTGAGTAACAGTCCAAACTAAAGTCAACAGCAGTTGCCTCAGAGGGGAGAGTAGGTAGGACAGTGACCTTGTGGACCAGGACCCTGTGGCCTTACCCAACTCACACCTCGGTGGATATCAAACCAAACTTACAGCTGCCAAGATCAATAACTGGAAGTAAAAAGGCAAGAAACGTGAGGATATTATGTGCACAGATTGATTTTGGCCACAAAACAAAAAGCTGATTATCAAATAAATGAATGATTTTATGGGTTAAAGTACGACAGGAAGTTAGTCCAAGAAAAAAAAGGTAAAACACTCGTCTCACCAGTTTATCTGTTAGCATAGAGTCAGACCTTATATAATCTAGATACGTTTCTCAAACCTTCACATATATTTCATAGCTGAAGTGAAATTTTTCATCACTGACCTTGCACAAGAGTCTTGCAAAAGAAGGTGACATTTAGTTTAAATGAGCACACACACACACACACACACACACACACACACACAAAAGTGGCTTATGTGCATAAAACAATTGTGAATTCTTGGATTTCTTTTATATGGGAGGGAGGGAGTGACACAAAGAATGAGCCTCAAGGGCAGTCGAACTGGAAATACAAGCAGGTGTTGCCAAAGTGCGTGTACGTCTAAGTATGTGTACGTCTGAGTATGTGTATGGGTTAGGGATGGGCAATATTTAAAAAAAATATACATAAATATACTGAGATAAGAATAAATACAGGATTTTTTGAGTGTAAACCATACTTCTGAATTTTAAAGCTATACTATTTTTTCCTGAAACATGAACAGAGGTGACAAAAAAAGAGCATGAGGAGTAAAGTACTATCTATATTTATATTTTCCAGTATGAATCAACCTCATTTCACAACATTTTTGGCGCAGGGAAGTGGACATAAATCCCGTCAGCAAAAAAACCTGGTGACTGATGTGTGACCCCTGAATTACACTCAGCTCAGGGTTTGTTGAAATGTATGAGTAGATGTTTGCCTCTAATTTCTTTATGTGTAAAGTTGCACTGCTGGTTCTGACAATGCTGTAAATCTAGTTTTTGCTTTGAAGCAAATTATCTTTGTTATAATCTCCGGGGCATTGGTGCTGTCAGTGTAGAGATTGTTTTTATGCAGATACATTCACGCCGCAGTGGAAAATAAAAGGTGTTGCTCAGTGCTTGAGCTGAAATATTGTTGGTCTAACTACAAGAATGTCAAACATGCAGAGTTAAAGCGGTAAACTTTACAGACGGCGGCCGGGGCGGGAACGGAAGCTCACAAAAACACTGTGATCTTCACTCAACCTGTTGCAGTAACTACAGCTCAGACACACTCAGCTACTGCAGATAAATACCTCATGTGCTGTGACTAAAAGGTTTAAAGCTCAAAGGAACCGGCCACGTTATAATGAAGAATCATAGTGTTCAAATAAGGTCTTTACATTTTGAAAAAACGTCCAAGCAGATGGTTTCTTTTACTGTTTTTACTACTATTAACTCCCAAAACATCTGTTTAATTAATCACCTCAACATCAAGTTTTGTGATATAAAAGGATAATGTATATGTCAGCATGTTAGTTTCCACATCACTTCCTAATACACACACTATGTGACAGCCCATGGCCTCTATGATTTCTGTGTGTAGGACCTCACAGAGCTCACAGGCTTTGGCCTGAGACAGAGCCGTGCATTGTAATAAGATAAAAAAAAAGAAAAAAAAGGACAGGTGGCCCAGTGATCAGGTGCCAGACTGCCGCCTGCTTTAGAGCTGAGCTGGAGTCGCTCTTCCCTCCACTTTAAGCTCTGAAGTCGACTGGTATACGTCTGACTTAAGGCAGAAAACGCTGAGTCTTTTAGGAACTCATTTACAAAGTAAAGCACCTGCTGTGGGACTATCATTAGAGCTCTGGCTCAATCCTGCTTGAACAAACAAGGATGTGTGTTAAAGAGTAATACTTCTCCCTCCAGGACTGTCTTATTGATAACTTAACATTAACAAGTGACAGCGACACACTTGAGACACCAATAGGAGAATTTTATAGAATATATATTGAGAAATATAGGCTAAACAAACAGCTAGATAAGCATATGTTCCTCAGGTGACTCTTACCTTGCAGCTGTTTAAACCTTCCTTCCAGGATGTTAGAGTATTGCACCTGATTAACAAAAGCTGCTGGGGACAAACAGGGCTCTCTATCCCTGTGGTCCCACTCCATGGCTGATTTCTCTCCTAAATATTCCTCTCAGACACAGAGTGAATGGGAGTTATCCTGCATAGCACAGCAAAGGAACTCTTCTACGAAAAAGGAAAGGTACAAAATCCGGTATATCCGAAAGGCCTTGATTTATCCTCCTCTTCTTCTAGATTCCCTGTTCTTTTCTTCATTTACTGTATCTTCCACCTTGTCATACAGGAAGGATTTTTTTTTCAAAGAATATTTTGAAGAACTGAAAAAAATTCTCCTTGTGTGAAGAGTTCCACCAAACCGGCAGCAGTAGAAACTTTAGGTTGCACTCCGTTGAGGCTCCAAAAGGCAAAGAAAAAAAAAAAAAGAAGGAGCAGAGCAGTGGCGATTCCTTCCCTCCAAACTGAACACACAGAGCACAGCAGACCAGGCTAACCGCTGTGTAAACAAAGCCTGCTGTGCAGTCTGAAAATTGTGTGTGATTTGCATAAGGTGTGTTTGAGGGAGGAGCACAAAGGGAGAGCAGGAGGAGGTGCAGAGGTGGACTAAACCATTAGAGCCGGCTGCTGCGTGGAACTCGGGGCGGATTATTCGACGCCACCAGCGCCGGCGGGGGCGTGGCTTTTCCAAGAAGGTGCAATCACCAAAGTCCCCATCAGATTGCAGCTTATCCCCACGTCTCTGTGTGTGGTTCCTTCTTATTCCTGGCACTCGCTAAGACAACATTTGATCCTCCTCTTTTTTTCTGTTCGCTGGGGTCCACGTCGCGATAGGCCGGTGACACAGGAAGGAAGTTGTTGAAAAAAATCTGAGCAACACAACAAGCTCTTTCCTGCCTGAACAAGATGTAAAATTACCCTGTGTGTGTGTTTGAGGCATGTGGTTATGCAGGCGTGTGGGGGAGTGAGACATTACACGCCTAAAACAATTATACATCAATACTGTATTTGGGTCAGTGACAAATAATGTTCGGCAAGATGAGAAAATCTAAAATGTTTTAAAATACAGGTTTAAAAGCACTCATCGGGTCTATCGGGTTTATACAAAAATCATGATTTTGTGCGATTTATTCACACAAAATGTCAAATGGTGAAAAAGAATGATAAATTTTAAATCCGCCTACATTATAAAACTAGTTCATTACCTTTTTAAGAGAGTTAAGGGAGTCTCATTCACACATTTATGTTTTACTAGACAACAAAATGTTTGATGAGTTGTTGAAAATAATATCTTGTTTAATTTTTTATATTCAATGAGGTTGATTTTTATTGATTCTAAACAAAAACTGGTAAATTATTCAGTATTTACAGCGTTTTACCGCATACACTACCGTTCAAAGGTTCGGGGACACTCAGGCAATTTACCATGATGTATAGAGTGGATTTCTGATTCATGACTGTGCCCACGATCAGTATTAATAAAACAGGATTTATTCAAAACAGGAGAATTTTGAAAAATGAATAATTCAGTGGAGGGAAGGTTCAGATTTTCTCGCAGCTGCTAATTGAAAAAATCCTAAAAATGCAACTGAAAACCAAAGTGTCAGATGTGAGTGCAGAATAAATACACAAGACCATAAACACAGCCAGGTCTAAGGTCGTAGCCTTTTCTTATTAGCGGCCTGGTCACGGGTCGGTGGTAAAAAGGCCTGGTTGTTTTTTGATGTGTTTGTCCAGATGAGCCCGGAGCATCTGGACAGGTCTCATTAGAGAAGGAGAGCCCCGGGTTGTGTTTGACTGGCTGTTTATGGAGGAGGAGGAGGAGGGGGGGGGTTGTGCTAATGAGATCCAAAGAGAACACACTTCCTTCTAAAAGAGAGGGAAGGCAACGCTGTGGTCACATGCAGCGAGAAACGAGACTCAGGGAGCTGATAAACTGCAGTAATGACCGTTTCAGATCCCAGCAGCCATACATCACCATCCCTGTTAACATGAAGCAGATTTGTGCGTCTGGAGTTTGCAGATATAACCTATTATTTTAATAATGTTCACTCCCTCTGCAGCAGTGACTTTTCCGGATCTTGTGAAATATTAAAACAAACGGCGAGGGAGTCGTTGATGTGGGAGGAATTAATGGTAATTAATGAGGGTCTGGTGTCATGAACGGACACAGACGAGAAACAGGAAAAGATAGGAGCTGCAGGGGGAGCAGCGGAGGGAGATTTATTGCTGAGCCTGTCAATTTTATCTGATATCTATAGCACAACCTTCTTTTGAGGACGTTGGGAACATCGTCCAAAATACCACCTATAAACTCCCGTCTGAGCTGGAATCCCTATGAAGACGAGTTGTTCAAAACTCAGTTGCAATTTTTAGGATGTTCAATCAGCAGCTGCAAGAAAAAAACTCTTTTTGCTGATTATGATCTGTGTTTATTGCATAGATTTGAATAAATACTGCTTTATTGTTATTATTAATAGTGTGCACAGCAAGAAAAGTGGTTTTTACTCGTCTTAAAACACATTTATTCCTTTTATCCCCATATGAGACTCTGCTCTGGTTGTAGTGTTTTATAGTTTTTATTTAACGTTATTGATTGCTTTTATTTACTCTATTTTAATTGTTTGACTGGTATGTTCAGCACTTTACGGCAGCTGTGGTTGTTTTCAAAGCACTTTATAAATAAAGTTGAGTTGAAATATAATTCAACTGATGAATAAATGAAAACCAAGGCTTTCGTCCCTACAAAAACTTCTCCAGAACCTTCAAAACTGAGATTTAAAAAATATATCTCAGCTCTATAAGTGCTATATAACGAAGCTGAAGTACAGTTATAATCAGTCTTATTCCATAAATGACTAAATGTTACAGGAACAGTGGTTTAAAATGAATAAAGAAGCTTTTCCAAGTGAAAAATAATCACACTTTCCTACTGTAAAAGCTCCCGAGAGCAAAGACATGTAACTGTTGCAGGGTGTTGCTTAAAAAAAGGCAAATTTGCACAGCTTGTCTTGCAACCCCCACAGCAGAGGAGAGCAGATAAGTGGTTATTCATGCAAATTACAATGATCTTAACATAGGGGAGTCTCCACTGGGAAACGAGTGTCAGCCATTGCTGCCACACCAGGAGTAGAATTATGCCAACAGACTGGAACCGCGAGAAAGATGCGATCGTGTTGCAGAAGGAACAGCAGAAACGGTTTTTGTTAGAGAGAGAGAAAAAGCCAGTAAGACGACAAAAGGTCTCGACTTTTTTGGGGGAGAAGCTGTAGGAGGAGGTGGGCAGGAGGAGCCGGGCCTGAGGGGAGAAATAGCTGCTGCAGCATGTCGAAGAATGCCGACATCAAGCCTGTACTCGTCCTGCTGCGATGGTGTCACTGCTATTCACATAAACACACACACACTTTACATTTCTTTAAGGTGACATAAAGACAGGCGACAAACAGCAATTAGTGTTACAGCAACCTGTTTTTGTCCTTAAACGCGACGCTAGATCTTTAAGATCATCAACCGGAACGCAGCCAACACCCAAAGTGTCGGCTGTTGGCAGCAGGAAATGAGTCGGGTTGCATTTGTGAGTGAAATGAGGTTTATCTCAGAAATACTTTGACTACAGCAGTGATCATCAGAGCGTGTGGTTTTTGCTGCTGTGTGTGTGTGTGTTGGTGCAGTCCTGTGTGTTGCTGCCCTCTGCTGGTTCATCCATGCTACTGCAACTTGTTTTGACTATTAATGTGGATTTTTTTGTTTTTTTTATCTGTAGAAGGTGAAACCATGCAGGTAGGCGCTGGTTAAACAAACATGCACAAACACACACACACTAAAACAGCTAATAGGGACGTCAGGATTCTCATCCTGGAGATTAGGACAGGACAAAATGAGCATTCAGACAAACATTTACTCAGTCTGGAAGGATGTCAACACTGTCAAAGGAAAGAAAGTAAAGAAGAGACTAAAGCTGAGTTCAGACTGGCATCATTAAACAAAACAGCCTCTTTATTCAGCCATTTAATACACTGGCATCTAAGAAATGCTTCATCTGACTAGTTTAAAACTGTACCAACAATAATTTAATGGTAGACTTATTACATGACTTGACTTGAGAGAACGGTTAAATAATTTGAATATTTTAGATCAGAAGTGTTGAACTCAGTTTAGATCAGCACAATTTATTCTCAAGTACAAATAAATGTATGAACAACAACGTCTACAAATTCCTGCTCTATTTATGTAAAGAAATAGGTTATAAATGTTATTTAACCTTCAATGTACAAAACAGGAGATGACATAAGAAAAAAATCCATTTTAACTTAAATCATTCAATCACTGATCAATATTTAGTATTTTCAGCAGCAGATGAAGTTATCTCCTGCCTTAAAAATCATTTACTGTAAATATTTTATGTCTTGAGCCCTGAAAGATTCTCACTGACTTTCTGCAAAAAAAACAGGAACTGGAACATTTTTTACTCACTTTTTACAGTCGGCCAGTGATTGGACCCTTTAGTGGGCTGGTTCTGGTCCCCAGGCCATATGTTTGACACCCCTGATCTATAGCTTCTTGGTTTTACTCTCAAATTGCACTAGAAAATGTGTTATGCACTTTGTGTAGTTTGCTATTAAAGTGTAATAAATGTGTGAAACACAAAATGCAGTTTTAAGTTGTTTTACTTGAGTATTTCCATCTGATGCTACTTTATACTGTATTTCAGAGGAAATCTTGTACTTTTTACTCCACTACATTTATCCTACAGCTTCAGAGTGAATTGACTGTACCGTTTCAGCTTCCTAGCTCTGTCCTCCTTTTAGAAGTATTTCTGTCTTGCCCTATAAAGAGAGGACTCTGCCTTTTGGGAATGGAAAAAAAAAATTGAGTTTGTAACTGACTGCAGAGCCTAATTAGATTTGTGCTCAGTTAGTTTTAGATTTTGTCTCATAATGATGTTTTTACAAGTCCTGGTAGGTTTTTTATTTATTTATTTTTGATGTGTTGTCGTCACATCGGGCTAAATATAAAGGAATGTCACGGCATGTGTTTTCTTGCAGTGTCTCCCAACTCCTTCACCACAGAAACGGATCAGACAAACGTGCAGTCAAAGAGGTTCATGTTGGAACTTATAGAAGACAGAAAAACATCAAACCTGCTGCCACTACAAACCTGGCATCATTGAAAACAGACGACAGATGGAAACTGAATGCACTGTTCAATACGGTTTCTCTTCTGTGTCAGTTTGACCATTTTTAACAGTAAAAAGAATGTTTAAAATAGTTTCTGAAATCCACATAATTATACATGAATTGATGAAAGTTTCTTTGACTTGCCTTGATTACAACAAGTGTGAATATAATTATTTGCATCATAAAAGTCTTTTGACTGTATAATTGGAATCATTATAGCATGATTCATATAAAAATGTTCAATCTAACAGGATTGAAAGGATCCAATTATCCAAGAAGGCAGGTTTTACTAACTAAAACTATTCGGATAGTCGATTAATCTATTGATTATTGAAGCGTTTAATCGATTAGTTGTTGGTTCATTAAATGGTTTAAATGTTTAAACTGTTTCCTCAAAGCTGAAGATTCAACCTAAAATGTCTTTTTTTGTCCAAAGATCATCAGTTTATTATTATAGAGACTAAAGAAACCAGGAAATAATCAGAGAAGAGAAGCTGGAACCAGAGAATTTAGACATTATCTTAATTTAAAAAATGACTAACGATTATCAAAATAATCTGTGATTAATGTAATAGAAACTAATTGATTGCAGCTCTATTTTTAGGCTGTTGTACTGGAATGAATTAACTTGTCCAGGCCTGGAAACTCATCATTTCTGTTTCTGAGGTTTGGCTAAACTCAAATTTTAAGTCTCAAATATTCCACTTTTTTTAAAGTTATAGTAAATTGGAAACAGGATTGTAAACCACCTACAAAAAGCATTTGGATCACCTGTATATTACATTTTAAATCTCCTACTTTGAATCATTTATTTGCGTCTTATGTGTGTTTTGACCATTTGATTGATTCTGTCCCTTCTTTAATGTCATAATCTTCCACATTGTGATAAAGCAGCTGCAGTAAAACAGGTGTAATTTAATCCTCCGGTGAAGCTGGAAGTGCAGCGTACCTGCGAGAGCTTTGATGCGCGACCGCTCGAAGAGTCGGGCCGAGCTGTTCTCGTTGTCCCAGTCCGTCTCTGCTGCCAGGTCCCAGCGGTTGTTGATGTCATTGTACTGCTGCTGGATCTCCAAGCTGTCAAAGTCCGTCGGTGAGATGGTGCTCATGGTGTCCAGGCGAGAGGAAAACACATCCAACCTGCAATCCAAGCACAAAAAAATAAAAAAACACATCCGTCAGTGCCTTCAAATACACACTGCTGCTGTTTAATACAGGAAATCCTTCAATACTGACCCTCAAATATGTTTCTGAGGTATTTTTTGAAGGATTTGAGCCTATAAGATGATGTAGTGAAACATACATCACTCACACTCTCCTCACAGTCTCACTCTGTGTTTTATAATCTCTAGAGGACAGTCGTATGCAAATACAGGTGGAACAGTACAACTGCCATAGTGTGTAATGAGATAAACCAGTGGAGATAAGTGCTGTACAGAAAAAAGACGTTAGCCAAATGGTAATTGAATAGAAAAGCTCCTGTAAGGCAGAAACTAGAATAATCTCAGGGAAAAATAACCATGATTAGATCTATACATGAGCAAAAGATGGTAAACTAAACAAACACACACACATATAAACCAATAATATGAGAAAACGTTGGGCCTCAGCACCAACAGAAAATCTGAGAATGGCTGCTGCTGCTTTCAGGATTTTCACTTTCACAAAGTTTCCAACAGAAATCTTTAGTAACGTCGATACGAGCTTAACAAGAGGAGACGTTCATTGTTCTGTCTGAAATACAACAAGAACACTGGGAAACATCTGCCTGTGGACTGGAGCTGAGTCTTTAATACATAACAGGAAGACAATTTAAATAATTTAAAGGTATCACACTGACCAAAATATTATCTCAACTATTAATAAAGATGGTATCATGTTATATTCTGTTGCCCTGGCTGGAGATAATTGTGGGATTGATGTGTTGGTAGAACAGTATTAAGACATTTTTATCAAATAATGACCACTAATGGTCAAAAAGCTCTTTATTCCCCATCCTTGACCTGGCTCTCACTGCTACATATGCAATATTTGTACTTATTCAGCATCCAGGTCTATGTAAAAACAACAAGAGTATATCATATAACAATCAATACTTCATAAGGTCAATTCTACTCCAATTAGCTGAGTCTCTGTATTTTGCAGATTGATTTTACTTGAACCAGAAGCAGATGCATCTGGCCAATTAAAACCAAGTAGAGGTTATTTTAAAACTGCACCGAGAACATATGAATATACATTCATGCTAATATGTATGTAGCCTCTGATATGTAGATGGCTGCAAATTCAGTAAATCCTATTATACTAACAGCTTTATTTCATTAGAACTTCATGCTCCTGCCTTCATTAAAAGTATGAAGAACTTATATTGTTAGATTCTAAATTTGTGAAATCAAAAGTTTCTCTGACAGCAGCAAGAAATCTATTCTTTTTACACAAATTTAGATAAAATATACAACATCAGTAACTCACAACTCAAACATGTGTTATTATAAAACGGCTATTTTGATTAAACTATAGTATAATAATTTGATTATAATCAAAATAATCAGATTTGAGAAGCAGGAAGCAGATAATTTGGAGAATATCTTCTGAAAATCAAATCAAATTAATGTAATATTTGGCAACTAATTGATTAATTGACTAATTTTTACAGCTCTACTTGACTATATGTGAATTTTAAGGGTGAAATAATGGGCAGTGCTGTGGTTTGTTGATTTATAAACTCAAACTATTAATGGAATTTGAGAAACCAGCTGTCAAAGTCATAAGGAGTTGTTTTATTTTACATAACATTAATCTCTATGTAGATGTTGTACTGTATAGCAGGATTAGTTTATGATTCTCATTTATTCCATCTCATCAAACTTGTTTTCTACCTGAATCCAACCAGAACATTTTATATTTGACTTAAATATTAACTATGTTTGTCCCTATCTCCATTAGATCATTAAATAAGAGCAAATAAACAGTTTGTGAATAAAACCTTGTACAGAAACTTACAGTATCTGTATTTATTATATTAATTCTATGCCTGTTAGTAAGTAGGTTGCAGCTTTGTTGATATATTTAGGTTGTTTTATATTTTATTCTGCTGCTGTGCATCCATCCATCTATCTATTTATCACAAAGTTTTAACCTGCACCTCCTCATTCCTCCTTTTTGGTTGGCTAAGTGATGCTATTGGCTGCCTCTGATGTGTCTAATGTGTGTTTTGGACTTTATGATGGGGACCAGATACAGACCCAACCTGTCAGTCTACCGTATTGATCGGTATCGGTTCTGGCCGCTGTCTCTAATCGATGTCCAGGTTCCATTTAGAGGAAGCATTGACCTGTCCACGGACGGTCCTGGTGGACACATTACTGACAGCATTACATCCAGCCAGATAAATCTCTGTCATCAGCTGATAGTTGGTTTTCCAATCTCACCTCAAACAAAGAGGGAAATTATAGTCTAATCAATGTGTGATGTGTTGCTTTTCAGGTCTGCTGAGTCTCTGCTAGAGGTCCCTCACTGTAGCACGACATAACCTAACATTTATCATGGCAGACATAATGGAGATGGTTTATATGGTCAAAATGTTATTAGAAATAATGAATTGAATCTTGAGTCAGAGAGGACGTGGTTTTCTGGACTAGAAATAATTCACTCTAAGCTGCAGCATTCTTCTGCCATCATATTATTCTAAATCACTGCTAAAGTCAGTTACAGCGACCAGACACAAGAGAAGATGAATGAACCTGGTCTATTATTCTGTTCAATGCTCCTTAACAATGGCTGCAGCTAGTTAATGGCTCTCTGCTGAGAGGTTTAATCTGTCTGCTCATGTGTAGTTAAATGACCAGAGAGATCAACTCCTATTCATTTCAAACTGCTTATTTTTACCTAGAGCTGCAACTATTAGTCGATTAATCAATAATCACCATTTATTCTGATCGATTTGAGTCATTTTTTAAGAAGAAAATGTGTAAATTCTCTGGTTTCTTTAGTCTCTATAATAATAAACTGATGATCTTTGGGTTAAAAAGACATTTTAGGTTGAATCTTCAGCTTTCGGAAACAGTTACCAACATTTTATACCATTTTATGAACTAAAGAACTAATCGATTAATCAATAGATTAATCAACTATCAGAATATTATCAAGACAAGCCAAACAAGTCACACACATTCTAGAAATAACAAAATAAAACAAAAGCTTGGCCGATCTTATTAGTGTCAGATTAAGACGTGGCTGGGAATAGAATCTCCATGCAGGGATTAGAGGAACAACAACGGCTCCGTGCTGCAACATCCTGGTTATTCATTAAAACATGGCCGTTATCAGCAAACATCAATTCTGACAAGTTGACCCTCATCACTTCACGTCCTCCAAATAAATAAATAAATAACCCAAACACAGGATCTGCTGACAAATAGGTGGTGAGATTTCTATGCAGCTTAAATAACCCAAAATGTCACAGCATGAAAGCAGAAACCAGGACAAACTGAGATGAAGTCCACGTCAGTCCGTCTGTAGGACTGCACCAAGATGGGGGATGGAGGTGGGAGGAGGTGGGAGGAGGTCAGGGAGTCTGGTGGCGGCTAATGGAGGACAATCCTCTCCTGGTTGTGGGTATGAGGAGGCTCAGCTCAGTGTGAGTTAATCACTCCTCAATGGATCAGACAAACAATCCCCTGACCTACTATAATACAACCTACTGTACTCCTCACACACACACACACACACCAACCTGACCTACACCCCTAAACACACACAGAAATCCACCCACTCCCAGCATTCAGCACACAAAACGAGTTGTTTCAACACCTACAATTATGCAAGCGAGCGATGTACGATTCTGAAAAAGCTGAATCCTCGCTCTGCAAATGGAACGATTATTAAAATTAAAGACATCAGATTTTAAACCATGGGTGCAGATCCAAAACCATGAATAAATCCTAATAAAAATACCCTGAATTGTTCAAAATGTAACCGCTGCATTTACAGACTTTACATTCTAAAAAGATCTAAAAAGAAATGATTGAAATGATGGAAATAAACTGGGTTAGTGCTTCATATTTTGATATTCATCCATATCAATTAATCATATACAGTCATCCCACACACTGGGAGAAAAAGGAAGATGAAGAGAAGAATTGTGAATCCAGGAGGTGAAAGATAAGAATGACAGATATTACTGGCTGAGACCTTTAAAATGATCATTTAATAATATAAGAGTTAAGTAGTGATACTGATTGTTAGCAGTTTAGGATAAATAAGAAAGGTAAGTGCAATAAATGATGTGTGGTATGATTAAAGGACCTCTATAAAGTTGTGATTTACTGTGTCATTGTACGATTTGTATCTACGCAAAAAAACAAAAATCACTTTTGTGTCTCCTCCAGATTTTGACATTGGATCTGCAGCTCTGTTTTAACCCCAGAGCTACTGCAACACAACCCCCAACAATACAGCTCATTTCAGGAAAAAAGGGACACAGACAGACAGATGTGGCACAATAGGGGGCAGAAAAGAGGTTCCATGGAGGAGAAAATCCCCCCGAGGCCTAATCCACCAATACATAACGAGACACACATTAATGTAATGAAAAAGGTATAATCTGTCACGTAAGAAGAATAAAATGCTGCTGTTAGAATCAGCCTAAAGCTGCAGAACCACAGGGCTGCATGGACACAATTAGAGCTGCAACGATTAGTTGATTAATCGATTGGTTGACATCGATTATTGTGACGATCGATTTGAGTCATTTTGTTTTTCAAATTCTCTGGTTCCAGCTTCTCTCCTTCTAATAGTAAACTGATGATCTTTGGGTTGTGGACTGTTGGTCTGGACAAAAAAAGACTTTAGAAAATAGAAATTGGCATTTTACATCATTTTATGAACCAAACAACTAATCGATTAATCACATCCATAATCAATAGATTAATCATTGATTAAAATAGTTGTTAGCTTCCATCCTAAAATACAATGACAGTTTAACACTTTGATTCCAGTAATATTTTAAGTTTAGCTGCAACAATTAATCATTTAGTTGCTAAATATTTCATTAATCTACTATTTTGATCATCGATCATTATTCGATTTGATTAATTTCAAAGTAGAAAATGTCCAAAATGTCTGGTTCCAGTTTATTTAGTCTTCTAAAAAGTAAACTAACTTGTGAAAACAAGAATTTTCAGCTTTGGGAAACACCGATCACCATTTCATCACTATTTTATGAACTATACAACTAACTGATTAATCGTTTCCAATAATCATTGGTTAATCAACTATCAAAATAATGAATATGAGTCATTTTCAAGAAGAAAATGTCCAAATTCTCTGGTTCCAGCTTCTCTTCTCTGATTATTTCCTGGTTTCTTTAGTCTCTATAATAGTAAACTGATGATAAAAGACATTTTAGGTTGAATCCTCATCTTTGGGAAACAGTGATCAGCCTCGTATTGATCGATTAATCGTTCAAAAAAAAAAAAGTCATTAGATGCAGCTCTAAACAAAATAAAACTGATTTAATAGACAGCTTGTCTTGGGGCTAAAATAAGAGCATTAAGCTTTCTTAAGCTCAGAATGGAAGGGGGGATATGTCCAGTGTGATGAAGAATAATGATCCTGAGAAAGGGGGGGGTTCTAGAAGTGGGGCACCTAGACGTGGCTCAGGGCTAAAACCCGGCTCCTGACCCGGCAAACATGCATCAGACTGAGTGACAGCGGCTAAGAAAGCAGGACAGAGCCAGCGGCGTGACAGGCAGCTCCGCTCCACTCGTCCTGCCTCGCTCCCTCCATCACCTCCCTCCCTCCATCACCTCCCTCCCTCCATCACTCCCTCCTCCCCTCGCCGGGCTGGTTCACTTCGCCCAGCTGGTCTGTTTGTCACAGCACCCGTTAATCAGGGACAGAGGGAAAGAGAAATAGAGTCCACAATCAGTCGCCTGCAGGGAATTAGGCTTGTGCACATTAGCCAGACACACACACATACAGACAGACACAGTGACGCACACACACACACACCCTGTACTGGCGAACAAAAGGAGCTATAAGCTTCCATACGACTCCCACAGAAAGCCTGAGATTTCATAAAAATGGAAGCAGGAAAAAAACTGAAATTCATTCTGGCTGTTGTTACTACTCTAACAACCAGGGACATCATCAGTGGAAAACTGGGCTAATCACTATTAGTCAGGTACAGTATTCTAATTATCAGAGCTGCAACGATTAGTCAATTAGTTTGCAACTATTATAATAATTGCTGACTATTTCGGTAATGGATTGGAGGCATTTTTAAGAAGAAAACGTCCAAATTCTCTGGTTCCAGCTTCTCTTCTCTGATTATTTCCTGGTTTCTTTAGTCTCTATAATAATAAACTGATGATGTTTGGGTTGTGGACAAAAAAAAAGACATTTTAGGTTGAATCTTCAGCTTTAAGGAAACACTGATCTACATTTTACATTTAATATAGAAAACAAAAGAAACCAGAAACAGATTTGAGGAGCTGAAACCAGAGAATTTGGACATTTTTTTCCTAAAAAAATTAATCATTCAAATCAATTAATCGATTGAGATTGAGTTGATTTCACTGAAATAAACAGTGATTTATGGTTTCTTTAGTCTTCTAAAGAAACAATAACCATAATAATCAATGGTAGAGCTGCAACTAACGACTATTCTCATAGTCAATTCATCTATCTGCAATGAAACGATTAATCATTAGTTGTTTGGTTCATAAAAAGGGTGTAAAACATGATTCCAGAAGCTGAAGATTCAACCTAAAATGTCTTTTTTTGTCCACAACCCAAAGATCATCAGTTTATTATTATAGAGACTAAAGAAACCAGGAAATAATCAGAGAAGAGAAGCTGGAACCAGAGAATTTGGACATTTTCTTATTAAAAATGACTCTAATCGATTAATCTATTACTATTATTAAATCCTGCCAAGCAGCTATGTGACTGGGTGACTGCCACCCAACATTGTTGTCCTAGGTGTAGTCAGACTCCTCTATTAGTGGCGTATTGTGCAAAGAAAACCAGCGCTGCAGGTGCCAGATATCACCACCAGGTGGCCCCAAACAACAGCAACTCAAAAAAGTTCACGAAAACTGATCCAGAAACCAAGAATTTTTCCAGATCATTACCAAAATGTAATCATCTGTTCACGACTCCATTCCCAACAGTCGCTGAAAGTTTCATGAAAATCCAGCCAACGCTTCGTGAGGAATTTTGCTAACATAAATAAAACATAACCTCCTTGAGCTAGCTAATAAAACATCATTATTATGCATCGTGACAGCTACTCAGTAAGGAACTCCACATAAACTAACAAGGTAAAGCTGAGGTGACATTTCTGTGTCGCTCCAAATCAGCCCACCTGTGATACCGGGGTTGGGGGGGGGGGGGGGGGGGGGGGGGTCGGATCCCGAATGCGGCTCACAAAGCCCAACGGGCCCCCTACAATGGAGGAGTCAGCAGAGAGCTGAAGCCCTTCCTGTTGACAGAGATGAGGCCAGCAGTGACTTGTATGCAGCAGAGGCCCCTCTGATCCGGCCATGAATGGACTGATGGACGGGACCAGCACAGGCTCTTTGTTGACCTGTAGCATCACATTCATCAAACACGGTGCACATGTAGACGCTTTACAGCTCGGAATGATTGGATAACATAAAAAAACAGATAAGATACCACGTCTCCTCTTAGTGTGCTTAACTGGGTCATTCTATTAATAGAAAATATATCGTGTGTTTGTGCTTCACACTCATATTACACTAAATATAAATATAATTTAGAGAAAATATTTGTGGAAAATATAATTTACAAAGGGAATACTATTCATTTAAATAATACATTTGTTTAAATATATTTTTATATTGTTTTAACTCATTTATTTAGAATGTTTCATTGTTTTATTTTTTAGAATTTTATATATTTTTAACTAGTTTTATTATTTAGTATGTTTTATTGTAAGTACTTGTTTTATCTTTTAGAATTATGTTGTTTTAACTTGTTTTATTTATATAATTTTAGAGTGTTTTAAGTTGTTTTTACAATTTTATAGCACTAACTTTTTGATTATTTTATATTTTTTTATAAATTTATATATTTTCTAATTTTATTGCTGTAACTTTATCTTTTATAATTTTATAGTGTTATAACTTGTTTTAATTTTCTGAATTTTATAGAGTTTTATATCAGTTTAAGTTGTTGTTGAATTACAATTTTATATCGTTTTAAGTCATTTTATCTTTAATAATTTTGGATTGTTAAGTTTTTTTTTTCTCTTTAACAATTTTAAATTGTTTAAACATGTTTTTCTTTTTCATTATTTTATATTGTTTTGTTGTTATATAAATAAAGTTTTGCTTGCTTGTTTAATTCTTTATGATCTCGGACAAAATCTGAAAACTTTTATCATCAGTCTAAAAATGAGAATAGGATTTAACTTCACAACTAAGGTACGATATAAATGATTCCATGTACAATCTGGGGATTTTATCATCCATCCAGCTGATCATTTCCAAATAAAAATCTATTTTTAAACATATGTTGTAAAAATCCCACTGAGATGTATATATGTGCATCTTAGAAATATAAAGAGATGCAACGTTGCTTTAAAGGGGATTTTAGACCTAATACATCTTCACATTGTTCCCCTGTGGCGTTTCTGGCTCTTCTGAAGCATTAGTCTATTTATAATAGCGCTGCTTTTAGATTCACAACGGCCATGGATTGGACAGTGGAAGGTAAAATGTTCTGCATTGCTTTCTAAGTGAGTCCTGGGCTTAGCCTCCTGCTTTCAAGTACATTTGGCTGGAAGTCACAGCGACATGTAAATCCCTAGAGATGCCAAAAAACTCAAATTAAAAAACATCACTGAATGAAATATTCATGCAGATCTGGCTCATCCACCGTGGATTGGTCCTCGATATATATTTTTTAGAATAACAAGGCTAAGTGCAAGGATGAGTACTGTCAGCTACAGGTCAG
Organism: Lepturacanthus savala; assembly: GCA_030544235.1. NCBI lineage: Eukaryota > Metazoa > Chordata > Actinopteri > Scombriformes > Trichiuridae > Lepturacanthus > Lepturacanthus savala. The sequence continues at coordinate 1,494,164 of CM060479.1, forward strand.
TGTTTTATATCAGCCTGAGAAGTCAAAGAAAGGTTGTAGTGGTGTGATGATGATGATGATGGTGATGGTGATGATGATGATGATACATCCTGCTCATCAGATTCATTTAGGATTAAATTAGACATGTTTAAAATGCTCTTCAACTTGAATTACCAGACACTTTCAGATTCCTGAAGGACAACTTCTTCCACAGCCATGATGACTGTTCAGAATTCCTGTCTCTTCAAAAGCCACTGAACATAAAAACCTTGACCTAATCTTTAAAAAGAATGGGTTTAATAATTAAAAGTGTGCTGTAAATACAGATTTAAAAGTGCGGGAGGTGTCGCAATTACATTAAATTTCAAAGAGCTGGCTGCCATGTTTTCTCCAGTTATGTTCAGCTTCTGGTTGCTCTTTGGATTTTTTGGACATTATTAAAAATAAAGGAGGTGAGTTTTGTGTCCTCTCCATGAACCTCTGAGCATTTTACCATTTGTGGCTCAAACTGTGAATGTGACACTGCATTTCAGGCATTTTACAGACTCTTGTATGTTTGTCGCCTACAAGGCTGAACTACAGGACTAAATTTAGAAGTAAGGAGGTCAGAGGCTTTTTTATACAGGTAAAATATTAGCAATCTTTTATCAAACAAGCATAAACAGATGAGTTAAGCAACATGATTTATCTGGAATATGAATTTTATGTAGTTTAGACAAAAGGTTTAAAAGCTTAAAAGGGAAAGTGAATTAAATATTGTTTCTATGGAACAGAAACTGCATGACAACTATGAATCTTCTCTGGAATGATAATGCTTTAATATTCATTCTGATGATTAACTACTGTTTTATAATTCTAATTTGTCTTTTTGAGTGAAAATCTGATATTTATCTCCAGAACACCAACTTTTCAGGAACCAAGTCATGATCTGACAGATGCGTCTGAATTAATCTAACTTGTCAAAAACATTTCAGAGCCCCCACAGGATTTAGGATGGTGATGATCTCCTAAAAGACCATGTCCTAAATATTGTAAAACCTATTAACCAAGACCGAATTTATTTTCCCCACGCATCCAGCAGTAAAAATCTCTCACATGGCAAAGTGTGGCACTGCAAAATGCATAGTTTATTCCATTGTAGGGCTGCAAATAAGACCATTTTGATTAATCGATTACTTCATAAAATGGTGTAAAATGTTGATCAATGTCTGAAGATTCAACCTAAAATGTCTTTTTTTGTCCAAAGATCATCAGTTTACTATTATAGAGACTAAAGAAACCAGGAAATAATCAGAGAAGAGAAGCTGGAACCACAGAATTTGGACATTTTCTTTTTTGAAATGACTCTAATCGATCAACTGATTATCAAAATAGTTATTGATTAATGTAATAGTTGGTAATTCATTGACTAGCTGTATTCTACAGCAGATCTACAAACAACATTCTGACCTCAAGTCATCATGAACGTCACCTTCTGGCCGTCACAACAACCAGAAAACAACTTTGCTTTTAAGGGTTTTACATTCGCTGTAATCGCATTGGAAAGATAAATTTAGCAGGGAAAAAGCAGAATAATAACCCTGATAAAATATGAAATAAACCTGATGAGTATAATACGTGATAAATGAAAGCAGCAGTAGCTGGACATGGAGTCCACTGGGTTAGTGATATGGTTCACTGCAGCACAATGACAGTATGAATGGCAGGAATTGAAAAAAAGCTTGTTCGGGAGGGATTTTGAGAATCAGCACTATGGGGGGCCCACATTCACAGGGCCGCTCTATTGTTGGGTCCTGTTCATCTACCCAGCTTCCAGCCAGCGAACACACATTTCTCATCCATCTATCATCACAACCCGTCTGACCCACCATCAAAAAGCAGCACGCTATTTCAACCTGTGGCCAGATATGAACAAAAACTATGGATTTACCAAAAAAAACACTATATACAGTCTAATAAAATGATGTTAGCTTATTTATCCAGTTTATTATGGCATTGCTTTTATAACAGCAACACACAAAGCCCATTAGAGCTACAAAATGTAGTTGATCAACTGATTAATTGGTTAATTGCCAACGATTTGATAGCTGAATAATTGTTTAGAGTAATTTGTAAGAATTTTTTTGGTTCCAGCTTCTCAAATCTTATTTTCTGGTTCCTTTAGTCTTCTTCCAGACAGATCCTTGTCCTATTGATCTGATTAAACTGAACACTATTACGTAAAGCTGCAACAACTAATCGTTTATTTGATTAGTTGACAAGTATTTTGATAATCGATTGATTGATTTGAGTCATTTCCAAGAAGAAAATGTCTAAATTCTCTGGTTCCAGCTTCTGATTATTTCCTGGTTTCTTTAGTCTCTATAATAGTAAACTGATGATCTTTGGGTTGTGGACAAAAAAAGACGTTTTAGGTTGAATTTTTACATTTTATGAATCCTAATTAATAGATAGTCATTAGTTGCAGCCCTAATTAGAATAAACGCTTCAGAGGGATGTGAATTAGTTCTACTCCCAACCGGTCTGATCCAGTTTCATGTGTTTTCCCATAAAAAAGTTCACGACTTCTCATATTTTACAGTGTTTAATATGTTTCTCTATTTAAACCAAGCAGAGGAAGCCTTGAAACACAAAAAACTGACAATAGCTGATAAATACACATTGTGTTTTGATGCACCAATTACACATATCATTTTCCTGCTAATTTCCCCAGTTGATGTTTTGTTGCATCACAGCTGGCCTCATCTAATAGATTTTAACCACAGCTCCAAAGGGATGTTGTTAAGTGGACTATTATGTGGCCTGTTTGTAACTTACAGCTACAGCTGCTCTATCAGCATCATTTCAATAAGGGAACCATGGGGAAAAATCAACACGTCGCCCCCTGGTGGTCAGACCACTCTAACCTTACTGAAGGACAGGCTGACATACCCAATTTATATGATAAAACAACACTTATTGGAGAATTCTCATTAAAAATGGTCAGATATACACGATTTATAGATCATTACATTGATGTATCAGTTTCATTCATTACAAAAATGATTTAAAAAATAAAATATATGGGTGGAAACATTAAATGTCATGTACTTCGCAATGAATGAGCCATGAAAAGATGATATTTCAAAATTTAACTACTACAATTTTGACTCAGATTGATATTGTGACAATATTTGTGTATTATTACTAGTAATAATTTGGGTTTAATTTACATGTAAGGCGTCTAATGAACAAAAGCCACATTTTAACAATACAGATCTTATTTTTAACCTAAGAAAAGGACATTTTGTGTGACACATGTTTTATATTGCATATCGTTGATAATGTATCTGTATATCTACCTGGTATGCAATGAAACCAAGGTCATTTTTAAACAGACGTATGAATTTTGCAGTTTATATTATTTTTAACTGTCCTACTCACTTGAGGAGCAGAGATGTGTTTTGCTGATGACGACAGAAAAGTGGCAGTAAAGTAAAATCTGGAGGTTCTGAATGATGCAAGCTACGTGGTGAGGGAAGGGGCAATGTTCAATAAACGTTAATTTAGTTTGTGTCATTTAAAAATGGATTTAGAAAATAATTTATCATGTTGATGTGTTTATTTGGACAAAATCTCCAAAGTTGCTTGACGACCATCTCAATTGTAGGAATACATCCGGTTGCTCAGATTATAGAGTATAAATTTGCTGTTTTGGTTGAGGACAGTGGAAAAAGGGAGCAAAATATTAAGAGAGGGTATCCAGAGGTAAGAGCTACCTGAGCACCGGCTAACCTCTGGGCAAAACAAATCCATTTGTCCACAAGTGCTAAGCGAAAATAATTGAGTGCAGAGGATTATTGAACAGGTCTGCCCAGGTGAGAGTTCTTACTAAGTAAAATAACAATGAAATAAATGGAAAAAAAGCCATTGGAGAAAGTCTAGGCTGGAAATTAAAAAGGTTAAAGTGGGACATTGCTAAACAAAACTTAATAACTATATATAGAAACAAATAAAGGAAAGTGATTATCAAATATTAAAACATTGAAAAATTACGACCCAGTTTCTAAAAAGGACTCATTGAATTGCTCATCTAGTTATCTAATGAAGTACCTGTATCTATATTTAAAAGTTAATTTCACTGATGTCATTTTGTCATATTTATCAGTAGCTGATGGTCCAGGTCATAAAGTAGAGGAGGAGGAAACATCCTAAGCACAGCAGGATGAATGAAGTAAATCAGTCCCTGCATATAAAGTGGACTGAAAAACAGGAGTAGGTTGTATTGAGAACCACTGACGTAGAATAATAATGATCTCTAATGGTGAGACCATAGGTTTGGTTCCACTAAACTAAAACACTAAACCAAATCATCTTCTGACTCACTGTTAAGTTCTGGCCAAGAAAAACAGTCAAATACCTTTAATGTAGGTGTTTTCCCATCGATATCAGTCAGTCAACCTTTTGTACTTAAGTAAAGCGTCTCGCTAGATGTTAGCATCTCATCCTTTCAGCTTTTTACCATTTATCGATGCTATGAAGTTCAGAAAAAAACAACCATCCACCCTTGAACATAAACCTTATTTTGTAAACACGGACCTCTGTACAAAAATCCACAGATTTGTCAAAAAAAAAGATCAACCACTGGAGAAAAGAACCATTTCATTATCATTTACTAGGGCTGCAACTAACGAGTATTTTGATAGTCAATTATCTTTCTTTAAATGGTTTAAAATGTGGATCAGTGATTCCCAAAGCTGAAGATTCACCCAAAATGTCTTTTTTTGTCCACAACCCAAAAATCATCAGTTTACTATTATAGAGACTAAAGAAACCAGGAAATAATCAGAGAAGAGAAGCTGGAACCAGAGAATTTAGACATTTTCTTATTAAAAATGACTCAAATCAATCAACAAAATAGTTGTTGATTAATGTAATAGCAACTAATCGATTCATCGTAGCTCTACTCTCTATCATAGATGCTATCCTTATATGCTATAAAAAACCTCAAATGTCCAACATATTAATATAGATAATATTAATATGTGCTTGATTAATAGTTGAATTGTCTATTATTTCTGGGTCATTAAACATGGTTATACACGTGGTGGCCAGCAAATGTCAGCTGCAGCTTGGTGGGGATATAACAACAACTTGCTCACTGGCCTTTGTTTTGATAATTACCTTATGCTAGTAAAGCTACCTTAGAAAAACACTTATTTTACCTGCTGGATCCTGCTATGACTCACACAGTGTAGGCCAGGCACGCAGTATAAATTTCAGTCCAATCATAACATAACCACACAGCCCACAATGTCGAAAGCACAAATGCAGCTGCTTTTTTTGGTCCAAGGATGCCAGCAGCAGATCTGATTAAAACAACATTAAACACCTGGCTTCCGGGTAGACAACAACGCTTTTGTCTGGGTTATATAGCAGATATTTATTGTACATTAAGGCTGCAATTAAAAACTACTTTAATAGTTGATTAATCGATTAGTTGTTTGGTCATAAAACGAGGTAAAATGTCAATCAGTGTTTCCCAAAGCTAAAGATTCAACCCAAAATGTCTTTTTTTGTCCACAACCCAAAGATCACCAGTTTATTATTATAGAGACTAAAGAAACCAGGAAATAATCAGAGAAGAGAAGTTGGAACCAGAGAATTTGGACATTTTCTACTGAAAAAAATGACTCAAATTGATTAAAATGGTTAGTGATTAAGTTGGCAACTAATCGATTAATTATTGCTGCTCGAATTTGATTTTTACTGGAGTCAAAGTGTTAAATTATGTGATATCTATTGTACATTATGGCTGCAGTTAACTATTTTGATAGTTGATTAATCTATTCTTATTGAAATGATTAATCGATTAGTTGTTTGGTCATAAAACGAGGTAAAATGTCAATCAGTGTTTCCCAAAACTAAAGATTCAACCTAAAATGTCTTTTTTTTTGTCCACAACCCAAAGATCATCAGTTTATTATTATAGAGACTAAAGAAACCAGGAAACAATCAGAGAAGAGAAGCTGGAACCAGAGAATATGGATGTTTTCTACTGAAAAAAATGACTCAAATTGATTAAAATGGTTAGTGATTAAGTTGGCAACTAATCGATTAATCATTGCTGCTCGAATTTTATTCTTACTGGAGTCAAAGTGTTAAATTATCTGATATCTATTGTACATTATGGCTGCAATTAACTATTTTGATAGTTGATTAATCTATTGTTATTGAAATGATTAATCGATTAGTTGTTTGGTTCATAAAATGGTGTAAAATGTCAATCAATGTCTTTTTTTGTCCAGACCAACAATCCACAACCCAAAGATCATCAGTTTATTATTATAGAGACTAAAGAAACCAGGAAATAAACAGAAGAGAAGTTGGAACCAGAGAATTTAGACATTTTCTTATTAAAATGACTTAAATTGATCAAGAAAATAGATTAACGTAATAGCAACTAATCGATTAATCGTAGCTCTGCTCTCTATCATAGATGCTATCCTTATATGCTATAAAAAACCTCAAATGTCCAACATATTATTATAGATAATATTAATATGTGCTTGATTAATAGTTGAATTGTCTATTATTTCTGGGTCATTAAACATGGTTATACACGTGGTGGCCAGCAAATGTCAGCTGCAGCTTGGTGGGGATATAACAACAACTTGCTCACTGGCCTTTGTTTTGATAATTACCTTATGCTAGTAAAGCTACCTTAGAAAAACACTTATTTTACCTGCTGGATCCTGCTATGACTCACACAGTGTAGGCCAGGCACGCAGTATAAATTTCAGTCCAATCATAACATAACCACACAGCCCTCAATGTCGAAAGCACAAATGCAGCTGCTTTTTTTGGTCCAAGGATGCCAGCAGCAGATCTGATTAAAACAACATTAAACACCTGGCTTCCGGGTAGACAACAACGCTTTTGTCTAGGTTATATAGCAGATGTTGAATCAATGGTTGTTCTACAAAAACACGCATATACCTTAAAAAAGAAATAGACAAATGTGGCTGCGTTTGACATGGATTCAAACAAAGGCAAGAAGACAGAGAGGAGAGAGAGACGGCTGCAACCAGCGGCTAACACGCCACAATAACACATGGCTTTATTTCAGCTAACATCTCTTTCAGATTTTCAATATAAAGGCATTGGCTACGATACAATAACGTTATCTCGTTAGCTAACAAGCTAGCGGTGAATATCACAGCCTCGTTCATTAGCTTTGTTATTAGTGCCTACAGGCTTGTGGAGGAAAAAAAAAAAGAAAAAGAATCACGCTTACCCGTTTATTCTGTCTTCTGTTGGTGGTTTTATTTCTACTAAATACGATTTTATATCAGTTTTTCGGCGGCAGACATGAACACGTTATTCTTCTTCTTCCTAGCGGCGCGTGAGACTAATTCAAATTTTAACGGTTAAAAAAAAAAAAAAATCCCAGGTGACACTGATAATGTGTTTCCGTTAAATCCGCATCCTCGGTTTAAAAAAAAACAAAAAACGTCTTTTTCTCTCCCGTTAACGGCACCGTTATGAAACCGAACCAAGCGCTTTTTTTTTTTTTTTTTTTAATCTAGCTTTCACACCGAACGGTCAGCGGCGGCGGCGGCACCGGGGAAGGGGAGGGGGGCTCAGCCGGAGAAGAGAGCCCGTTTCGCGGATATCCGCAGCAGCTTCTTCGCTTCTTTCCCCCCGTGGCGGAGCATCCGCCCGTTAACCTCGCTTTACTCCCCCGCTCCCGTTCAACAGGGAGAAGAAAGACAAAGTGGACGTGCGGGGGGTGTGTGTGCGTGCGTGGGTGTGTGTGTGTGTGTGTGTGCGGGGGTGGGTGGGTCACATGGGAATAGCAAACCCGCACATTCTAGTCCTCCGCCGCACACATCACCGCACGACCCGGGGAGGAGGAGATGTTCCGCCCGGTGTCTGGTGCTGTCCCTGGTGCTAAAACTGAAGACCTTCTCCGTTCATTCATTTATTTATTTATTTATTATTTACAGTTTTAAATATAGTATAACAAAATAGACATAATGGAAATAAAGAGTGAAATAAGACAATATAACACAGGAGGGAAGGGTACTATATATATATATATATATATATATATATATATATATATATATATATATATATATATATATATATATATATATATATATATATATATATATACTAATGACTCACCACCATAGAGCTAAATTAACCTAATGTATTATTTATAAGTTACGTAGGTATAGTTTTTTAATAGGGCTGCAATTAACAAACTATGTTGATTAATCAGTAATCGATTATTTAAAGGATTGGTTCATAAAATGATGATCACACAAACAGTCCACAACCCAAAGATCATCAGTTTACTATTATAGAGACTAAAGAAACCAGGAAATAATCAGAGAAGAGAAGCTGGAACCAGAGAATTTGGACATTTTCTAATTAAAGGTGATTCAAATCAATCACTAGATTATCAATAAAGTTGTCAACTAATTGATTAATCGTTGCAGCTCTAATTAGATGAGGCTACTGCTGTAACTACTATTTTGGTAGTTGTTTAATCCATTAATCGGTTGCCATAGTAGTTGGTTTGGATTAGTTGATTAATCGATTAGTTGCTAACTATTACATCAATCAACAACTATTCTGATAATTGATTTTCTTATATGTTCAAAATAAATAAAGACAAATATATCAAAATGTAAATAAAGAGTGAAATGAGCTACAAGTCCACATCTGGAGAGGCACAATAGACCTTATTCATGGCAGCCATATTGCCATAAAATAGTAGGTAAAGCTTGATTGATTAGTTGTTGATCGCAGTTAATTAGTTTGAAAATCACTTAATAAATTTGAGTAATACAATTGAATCCATTTTAGGTTGAATCTTCAGCTTTAAGAGACACTGATCCACATTTTACACCATTTAATGAACCAAACAACTAATCGATTAATCATTTCAATAATCAATAGATCAATCAGAATAGTGTTTAGTTGCAGCTCTAATAGTAAACACAGGCGGATACTAATTGTTAATTGAGGTCAAAGAGTCTGGTTGATGCTATTCAGGTTGAATAAAAGCTCTGAAACACTAGATTTAATCTGTGTTTACCTACTATTTCATGTCAATATGGCTGCCGTGAAAAGTTCTGTTATCTCTTCCAGGATTTATCTTTTTACATTCATAAATAAAACATGTTTATCACCAACAATACTCTTACGTTCTAGAATAGATATATACATCATAGAAGTAAAAACCTCACATTTATAATTCAATCAATTAACTCATAAGAACCCAGATACATTTATACTTAAAAGATAATAACGTTTGATATAAAGGAACACATTTATGAAACTAATCCTCATTTTTTAAATTTAATCAGCTCGTCAGTGCTTATTAGCATATATTTAGTGTTCTTATTTGCATTTCCACATAAATTATAGTTGTAGATATAACTTAGATGATTAGATTTACAACAGAATCTATATTCATTCAAAAATAAATGAATCAGCTAAATTAATTGAGCAGCTTGTAGCCATTTTTCTTATTATTTTTCTTATTTTCTTAGAATTATCTTATTGCACCAGCAGATCATTTAGCTTATTATTAGTCAATTATTTATACTTTAATTTTCTGTATTGTTATAATTTAAAAATAAGAGAAAAAGCCACAATTTTTTGATAAAAAATAATTTTAAAAATAGATAAAATCCCTCCAAAACTCAGAAAAGACAAAATTACTATATTATTTTTCTTATTGTGACAAATATGTCATCATATTTTCCTTATTGAATAGTGGTGAGAACCATATTAAACCATTATTAAACCATTAACATTGTTAAATGGGTTGAAACTTACCTTTAGCAACAAAAACCAAGCAGTTTGAAAAGAATATGTCACTTTAAGTTTAGGATAAAACTGGAATTGGAGGAATTTTCCAGAACATTTAAAGAGGCGGAGACACCAGCAGGTTTTTTATGGGTTAAAACCGATAAACACCACAGTCTTCATGGCTTTTTGAGGTTTTCCTCCCATGGTTTTTCCCATATTTCATGTCAGAGAAGTGCTGCACTGAATTATTCCTGAGCGGCCGTGCAGCTCCTGGTTGACATCAAACCTGTCTTAAGGATCTGGGTTATTCATGGTGCTGAGAGGAGAACTGGGCTGAAGCGTCTCCCCCTGTTTTCTCTTTATAATGAGCATCATGGTGATTTGATGGGTGATTACAGCTGAGAGTCAGTCACTGATGCTAAAGGAGGAGAAAAGACACTTGTTGGTGGTTTCTAGACGCTCCGAGGAAACTCCAACACGTTATATTTGGACTTTATTGCTATTATTTCTGTCCTACAGGGTGGGTTTCTGCAGCCTGGGTGTAGCTGAACCAACAAAGTGGTGGTGGTGAGGCCTTTATGACATGATGGCTGTCAGTGTTTTGGGAAAATACCACTCATTATATGCAGTTAGTGGGAATGAAACAGCTCTGCTGTGTTGTTGCTGTGGTCACATTTCTTTTTTTTGCCGTGCACGTATTATATGGTTGAAGGCTCCTTTAACTGCAGCTATAGCATAACTGGTTATTGATTCCAACTATCAACATATTCCAGCTGTTTCTATGGTGAAAACCAAAGGCTCTGTTGGTGCAAAATGAGGAAAAATATATCAAACGCAGATAAAAGAGGAAATAATATGACTTTTAAGAAATGAGGAGGCATTTACTGCAAATTGGACCGAAAAATGGATTATTATTTATAAGTATTTAACACATAAATTCACTTTTTAACAGAAAACATATACGTCATGCATCTGATTACCACTGTTTTTTTCTTTAAAGACATATATTATTAGCTCATACAATAGTATAATAGATGCAAATGTTTTTCCAGCTGTTGCCAAATGATTAATTAATGAGGTTTGACATCAACCTGAGGTTATCATAGTGAAATGTGCCAAAATTAAAATATGATGTTCATTGAAGTTTCTGCATTTTCTTTTATCATACAACAACATTTTGTATATTCAGTCAATGCAGATTCTATATTTCTCCTTTATATCTGGTGTCTTTTATTTAATAATCACTGATGGAGGCCATGAAATATAAACATAATACTCATTATTTATTTATCATCTGTCTTCTATGTGTGAGGATGTGTTCAGAGGAATAACTGAAAAGATGTTTTCCAGAAGATCTTGACAATGCCAGTTGTTTTTATATATTTTATATCACAAAACATAAGGAAATTACATTAATTGGTTGGTTATTGGTTATAAGCTACTAGCTAACATCACTCTGTCAAACTCTATAGACTTAAACAAAGAGATTATATTGTGTAAAAGATGAAGATTGCTTTAAATTAGTTTAGTTCATTTATTTCATCCTTTGCAAGGAAACACAACATAATACAGACTCTGAGAAATGATCATTTCAATTATATTATATAATCAGGAGCATAAATGTAAATCACAAATGCTACCAAATAGGAAAAAAGGTCTGAAAAAGATGTTGTTTAATAGAATAAAGAAGCTTTTTAATACATTTTAATGGAACCAGTGGAAGTTACCACACTGGTAATTAAAGATTTGGGCTTTGGAGACTAAAAATGATCAGTTTATAGTCACTAAAATGTCTGGATCCTCCTCTTTAGTTGGAAACATCCATCAGTTGTATGAAATATTTATGTAAATGAGGAGAAGCTGACGTCCAGGCTGACCTTCATCACGTCCGTATCAGATGACAGCGCTCAACTAAACCATCACGGATCCATTTATTGATTGAAAAGCAGCCGCTGCTATTATATAACAAAGGACTTTATTCCTGCGCTCTCAGTTGTTAGAAGGGCTTTGATATTTCAAATCCTTTAATCTCATATTTTGCTCATTTTACCCTTCAGTGAGAATTAATTCAATTAATATATTACACTTGTTTAATCTTATTGTCGACGGCCTGAAGCGTGTAACAAACGCTTCTTTATAGAAAAATACTAATAGGGACACATTAGACTCTTTTAGGAGAGAGAAGTCAGTAAATTAGCATATGTACCTGGACAGGTGAGGGTTTTAACATCAGTGGCTAGAACATTATTCCATGTGGACCCTTCATTAACTCATTTAGTCAAATCTGTCTATAAAATAATCGTTTTTTAATATATATTTTTGTTTTTTTTAACCACTTTAGTCTATAAATGATAATAAATCTGTATAATATCTCTACAAACACAAAGGTTATGGACTTAAATCTGAAATATAGTTAGAAAATATTGAAAAAGAATCTATCATAGTGTTTTACTACAGATAAATCTATGTTTTAATGTTGTATCTGAGGTTTTCTCGTGTTATTTATCTATTGAATGTGATGATTTCACCCTGATCAATGAATAGAAATCAATGGAGCCGTGTATCAGGTATCAGGAGGAATTATTCTGCTGGTTTATATAAAACTTATTTTTTAAATCAGAAAAACATGAGTTCAGATGAGTTTTACTCATATTTTACTTTCCAGAGAATAAAGTGTAAAATAATCACTGATTTCTCTGAAATGCTTTAAAATTTATCATAGTAGTTGGAGATTAATGTAATAGTTATTAACTATCAATTAACTGATTAATCACAGCTCTAATTAGATTATTACTGGACTCAAAGTGTTAAATTATCTGATGTTTATTTTACTTCAGGGCTGCAACTAACAAACGAGTTTAATAGTTGATTAATCTGTCGATTATTGAAACGATTAATCGGTTGGTTGATTGGTTGATTGTTCATTAAATGGTGTAAAATGTGGATCCAAAGCTGAAGATTCAACCTAAAACCCAAATAACATCAGTTTATTATTATAGAGACTAAAGAAACCAGGAAATAATCAGAGAAGAGAAGCTGGAACCAGAGAATTTGGACATTTTCTTCTTTAAAATTACTCAAATCAATGAATCGATTATCAAAATAGCTGTTGATTAATGCCATAGTTGGCAATAACTCAATTAATCAACTAATCATTGCAGCTCTAAGTAATAATGTTCAGTTGATTGAGGTTAATAGGAGTTGATTTCACTGAAATAAAGCTCTGTCTCCTCATATAACTGCAGAAATGTCTTTTTTTATCCAAAGATCATCAGTTTATTATTATAGAGACTAAAGAAACCAGGAAATAATCAGAGAAGAGAAGCTGGAACCAGAGAATTTACACATTTTCTACTTTAAAATGACTCAAATCAATGGATCAATTGTCAAAATATATGTCAATTAATCTAATATTTGGTAACTAATGGATTAATCATGCAGTTCTGATTAAATATTACTGTTGTAAGTTATTAAAGTCTCATATTTATTGTTCTTTAACGATGCAACTAACGACTGTTATGATAGTTAATTAATCTATTAATGGTTGAAATAGTTAATCCATTTGTTTTTAGTTAATAAAAAGATAAAATTCAACCTAAAATGTTTTTTTTTATCCAAAGATCATCAGTTTATTATTATAGAGACTAAAGAAACCAGGAAATAATCAGAGAAGAGAAGCTGGAACCAGAGAATTTAGACATTTTCTACTGAATAAATGACTCAAATCGATTAATTAATCATCCAAAATAGTTGGCAATTCCCTGTGCAGATGCAGCACAGTATGTGCATGTGTGTCAGCACTGATAACACACACACACACACACACACACACACACACACACACACACACACACACACCTGTTTACGCCCCCTGCTCCCAGACCCACAGCCCAGAGCTCATCCACAATCCGCGGTGACAAAGGGAAGAGCTGAGTTCAGGATCTGAGTGTGTTTCTGGCTGCTGGAGGGTTTTTTTTCTGCAGACAGCAGCACTTTAACTAAACCCTCCTCTGTCTGTCTCTATAGAGCCGCCGGCCGGGCGGGGTCAGCGTGGGTGGAGCCGGGGCCTCGGGTTTGGTAACGTTGCTGCGGCTCTATAGCTTCACAGATGGATGGACATGAGTTCTATTCTTCTGTTTTCTCCCTCACAATGTGTGTGTGTGTGTGTGTGTGTGTGAGACTGATATCCCCGACCTTAAAGCTGAATCATATGACTCCAATCCTGGGTAATGGAGGGTCTCTGAGCTGCTGTAATAACGTTTCTGAGGGAGAAGCTGAGAAAAACACAGGATCCGTCCAACAGGTCTTTGACCTGCAGCTGTAGAGAAAACACACGTCTCTGCTGCTGCTTCAGGGATTTAATGACAAATTAAACAATTAACACACAAAATATACAGAAGGAAGCATCAGATCTGGGTTATAGACATGTAAACTGAGTCAAAATATTCACATTTCTAAAGAAAAAACTGTTTATATTAAATAAAATCAAGAAAAAATCAAATTATCTGTCAATGGAATGAGATAATTCTATGTAAAATTGGACTAATTTGACCAAAAATGAGACATTTCTTTATTTCGTATAGAGATTTTGTTTTATATATTGTGTTAAAGCTGTTATATAAGGTGTGGAAAGTTAAAAAAAATGGATGTAAAGGATGTAAAAAGGTCCATTAATATGTTAATGATGATCATTAATATACAGAGAGAATGCAGGTTACTGTAGGTTAAAGGTGAATTTATAATCACACGCTGCAAAAAATGTGATCTTAACAAGTGAAAATATATTATTTTTATTTTTATTTAGTCCAATTTTGAGTCAAATTATCTTATTCCACTGTCAGATAATTCAGTTTATTTACATTTTTTTCCTGATTTGTGTCAATTTTGCTTTTATCTTAATAAAACAATAAAACAAGCTAAATTATCTGCCAATAGAACGAGATAATCCAACTCAAAAATGGACTAATTGTACCAAAAACAAGATATTTCATGATTTCCTGCACAGTTTTATGTTTTCTTTGCTGATTAAAACAGACCTGATTAGATTAATTAAACATATTGAACCAGACAAAAGTTTATTCTTGTTTTTTTGAGCCAAATCAGGAAAAAAACAGAAAGAATATAAATTATCTCCTGATGCAATAAAACAATTCAACTCAATATTGAACCAAACACAAGAGAATTTCACTTGTTACAGCTCCAGAATTATTATTAATTAGTTATTGAGTGAAAACGTCTTGTATTATTTACATTTAGTCCAATATTGAATAGAATTATTTTATTACATCTTTGCTTTTAGTCAATTCAATCCTTTTTTTAAGAAAATGTCTTTTGTTTTCTTAAAACAAGACTAGAAAAAACTAAAAAACAAGCAAAATGATTCCAGTGGAATAAGAGAAGTTTAAAAAAAACTATGAAAGTAAAAATATCTTGGTTTTTGGTGTAATTAGTCCAAAATTGAGTAGAATTATTTTATTCCACTGGAAGATAATTTATATTATTCCAAGTTTTTTCCTCTTGATTTTAGTTAATTTAGTCTTTTTTAAAGAAAACGTGACCAAATTGACCCAAATCAGGAAAAAAAAACTATTTTATTTACATTTTTTCCTGATTTCTCTCAGTTTTGATTATTTTTAAGAAAACGAAACTTTTAATTGACTAAAATTAAGGAAAAAAAACTATTATCTGCTGATGGAATCAGATAATTCTCCTCAATATTAGACTATAAATACATTTACTCTGTTTTTCCAGTGTAGATAAAGATTTAAACCATGTTTAAATACATAATTCATCCTTCCATGCAGCCGTATTTGTGTTTTATTACTTTCTCTCTACACTTTATCTCCTTTAGAGCATTTCTGATGTTCTGATAACAGTTTTTCTTCCAAATTTGGTAAAACATGGACGTGGTCGACGTTTCACCTCTCACAGCCGTAAAAAAACATAAAAACTAAATGTCATAAATTTATAAAGCGACCTCTGACCTCTGCAGAAGACAAAAAGACAGAATCTCCTCCTGCTTCTCAGCATTCAACAGCCTCCTTTTGTCTTAAATGTGCCACTGCAGCGACTGAAGGGATGAATATTGATGAACTGAACTTTAACTCCATCTTTTATGAAGCCGCAGCTTAAATGTGACACTTTTGGTTTTATAAAGTCCCGTTATCCTCCAGCTGTGCAGCGTCACGTTCCGCCTCCCATTTGTCTGAAGCTGGAAGAAAAGTTGACGCTGGGTCAGAGTGACCCAGTAAAAGGATATTTATACCCCAGCACCACTTCTTTGAGTCATCTCCCAAGGACGCAGCAGCTATTCTGGGATGATTCCTGCTCATCTTCGGATCTTTTCTCTCTCCTCCGGCCCTTTTCTTACATCCTTTATCCTCTGGTAAACTAGTTGCTGGAGGTCACCCCTCCACCGCTCCACTTTAAAGATTATATAAGACTTGGACAGAATGGAAGCGGGGCAGCGAGGAGACGTGGTGCCACGGCAACGTGACTCGCTGAGATCACAGGATGAGGAGGAAGAGGAGGAAGAGGAGGAGGAGAAGGAAGAGGAGGAAGTGGAGGAGGAAGAGGAGGAGGAAGAGGAAGAGGAGGAGGAAGAGGAGGAAACGTGCAGGTCTGGGCCAGACGTTTCCTCAGAGGAGGAAGGAGAAGTTTGTAAGTTAAGACGGAAAATTAAAAGATGAGATGTTTGACATGAGGCTCATGATGATGATGATGATGATGATGATGATGATGATGATGATGGTTCCTTCCTTCCTTCCTTCCTTCCTCATGTTTACTTCCTTAATTCCTTCCTTCCTTCCTTGCATGTATGTTTCCTTCCTTCCTTCCTTCCTTCCTTCCTTCCTTCTTCACGTTTACTTCCTTAATTCATTCCTTCCTTCCTTCCTTGCATGTATGTTTGTTTCCTTCCTTCCTTCCTTCCTTCCTCACATGTTTCCTTCCTTCCTTCCTTACGTTTACTTCCTTAATTCATTCCTTCCTTCCTTCCTTCCTCACATGTTTCCTTCCTTCCTTCCTTCCTTCCTTCCTTCCTTCCTTCCTTCCTTCCTTCCTTCCTTGCATGCATGTTTTCTTCCTTCCTTCCTTCCTTCCTTCCTTCCTTCCTTCCTTCCTTCCTTCCTTCCTTCCTTCCTCACATGTTTCCTTCCTTCCTTCCTTCCTTCCTTCTTCACGTTTACTTCCTTAATTCCTTCCTTCCTTCCTTGCATGTATGTTTGTTTCCTTCGTTCCTTACATGTTTACTTCCTTAATTCCTTCCTTCCTTCCTTCCTTCCTCACGCACCTTTACTTCCTTCCTTCTTTGAGCTTTTAAAGTTAAATTAATGTTGATGCCCCTAACGCAGGAAACATTATTGATCATCTATAGCTGATATTATACATTAATAGTGATTATTGATCATCTATAACTGATATTATACATTAATAGTGATTATTGATAATCTATAACTGATATTATACATTAATAGTGATTATTGATCATCTATAACTGATATTATACATTAATAGTGGTTATTGATAATCTATAACTGATATTATACATTAATGGTGATTATTGATAGATTTTACTCTTTAATGCCACCAGATGCTGCATTATTATTATATTATTATTATATAATTGTCAGATTTTTCTAACCCTAACTAAACTGAAATGTTAAAACATCATTGTAATGATATTAAATCTCATATATTGAAGTTATTCTGTGTTTTTCCTCCTTCTTTTCTTCTTTTCACAGTGAGTGATCTGGTTAAATCACAGACAACAACAGTCTCCTATAATAACTTAATGAGGCCTGTGTTTACCATGACCAGATGCTGTCAACCCACACGCCCATATATGGGCATGTCTGGAAATCATTTTATGGGGCGTTGTGAACATGTTGAGAACATTATTGTCCATAAAGGATATGTTCATCATGGTTGTAGCTGCTGCTTTAACAACAAGAACCTCAGCAAACTGCTGCTAATCTGTAGAATAACAAAAGGAAAGAGTTTTTCCTGTTTATCTATGATAAAGAATCAAACATGGATTATATATTTATTACTACTGATGAAGTAGCAGTGACATTCTGTAATTTAACATTTAATCCTTAATATTTGACATATTTAACAGCAGAGCTGATTCCACCACATGTAAAGATTTGACTTTAGTCTGAATTTAAAGCGTTTCTCTACATATATACAAGCAGCTCCCTCTAGTGGACGATGCTGTGAACTACACGTGCCTTCATTCATTAAAATGGTCATAAATATTATTTATTTTATATAGAGTGCAGGTAATTATAAGTATAAAATATATAAAAACACATTTTATCTTTATTTTTGATGATATGTATTATTAGTTTCTGTTGATGACCTGCACCTACATGTTTATATGGAATAAACAGCATTTTATTTTAATAAATAACATTTTATTATATACTTTTATATTTAGAGGAGTCTGGTGCTGTCCATCATTTCATATATTTCATATATATATATATATACACACACTGTATATAAACACAGTCATTTAAGGAAAGTAATCCTATAATGTTTTCCTGCATACGTCACTAAAATAAAACATTTATATTACTATTAAAATGAGATGAAATGAAAAACGACACTCACTTCCAAACTGTGCAAAAATACAATACAAGCATACAAATACAAGAAGAAAAAGATAAAAATAGAATAAATAAAATGTAAGAATGAAATCTAACTATAATAATATAATTCTATATACTGAATATAACATAAAATGCTCTGAATTGTTAATTATCCTTGAGAAGCAAGAATAAAAACTGGTTTTACTTGAAATTCCTGAATGAAAAGTGCTTTAAAAAATAAAATAAGAATAATCATCATTATTAATATTATTAAATAAATATTTTATAATGCAAACAATTCTGAAAACTTGGTGTTAATTCATCAACAACATGGCTCCAAACTGTTAAAACTGAGGACAATCACATTTCTGCAAAACTTCATCATTTAGCTTTTATTATCCGATATTAATTAATCTAATTAATCATCTCTCACCTGTTACAACTCAATTAAAAACATACTTTACTCACGTTTTAGAGGATGAAAGAGACCTCAGGTGTCTTCAGGTGACCTCAGGTGACCTCTGGTGACCTCAGGTGACCTCTGGTGACCTCTGGTGACCTCAGGTGACCTCTGGTGACCCCTGGTGACCTCAGGTGACCTCAGGTGACCTCAGGTGTGTTTGCTGATAAAATCCTGGAAAATAAGAGACCTACAAACAACTTTTTTTTCTACATTCATCTTTTTCAGCTAAATAATTTACTTCATTAGAATCATAAATAAATATTTGCTTTCTTTCCTGTTTTTATATTTTGTATATTTGCAGTGATTCAGCATCACGTCCTCAGAGACATTTTACTTCAGCATTTCTCACTTTTCTTCTAAATGAACTGAAACATTCGTTTAGCGTCGACGTTTCAGCGTCGACTTTATTATATGAAGAAGAAGAACTGGGGAAAGAAAATGAGACAAATCAGCAGCAGCTGCAGAATGAATTTGTAGAATTACACAAACAGAAAATTTACTTTTATTTTACTGCTAAAATGGTGAAAACTGAATCCAACGACAAAACTAAAGCGTCTTTATGCTGCAGGACAGATGGATAGAAGGAGATTCATTCACTTCCAAATACAGAAAATACCCTGTAATTAAATTATAATCCAGTTTATTACAGTGAAATCTGCATGTTAATAATCAATAATCACAGACAAACAAGGAAAACAAACCAGGACTCGTTGACATCTTTGTTTTTTTAATTCAATCATTTTTTTGTCTCAACAGCGTCTTTGGTTTTTTCTAAAATGCTTCGTTGCAACAGTTAATGCTAACAGACGTCAAACTGTCTCCTTTACTTTTATTCATTTTGTCCCAAAATAAGCTACAGTTAGCAAATACTCCACTATATTCATTGCTAAGTGCATGACTGTTATTTCTAGCTTAAAGTCCACTTAGGTGCAACATGTCAAATTATACACAAACTTCAGGTTTCTCATATTTTACATCAGAAATAAACAGGGGAGGAACCAGTTTTACAAGAAACTGTACAAGAAAACACACAATCAACAAGGTGAGGCTACAAAACACAGACGACGTCAAATTAGAATTAAACAGGAAAGAATGTGGACGGGAATGTGAAGGGGAATAAGATCTTAGACGATACGTAGTGAAAAGGCTGAAACAGGATTAATACGTGTGTTTAATCAACTATTCTGATAATTGATTAATCGATTTGAGTCGTTTTTTAAATTAGAAAATGTCCAAATTCTCTAAATTCTAAATCTTCTCTGATTATTTCCTGTTTTTTTAGTCTCTATAATAATAAACTGATGATCTTTGGACAAAAAAAGACATTTTAGGTTGAATCTTCAGATTTGAGAAACAGTGATTGATGTTTTAAACCATTTTATGAACCAAACAACTAATCGATTAATCGTTTCAATAGTTGATTAATCGATTAATGAAATACTCGTTAGTTGCAGCCTTAAAGTAAAATAAATATCAGATACTTTAACACTTTGACTCCTGTCATATTCTAATTAAAGCTATAATGATTAATTAGTTGTCAGTTATCACATTAATCACCAACTATTGTGATAATTGATTAATCGATTTGAGTCGTTTTTTAATCAGAAAATGTGTAAATTCTCTGGTTCCAGCTTCTCTTCTCTGATTATTTCCTGGTTTCTTTAGTCTCTATAATAATAAACTGATGATCTTTGGATAAAAAAGACATTTTAGGTTGAATCTTCATCTTTGGGAATCATTGATCCACATTTAAACTATTTTATGAATCAAACAACAAATTGATTAATCATTTCCGTAGTTGAAAAACTAATCAACTAGAGAAATGAAAGTGTTAAAATACAACTTATAGAGTTGCAATGATTAATTGATTAATCAACAACCATTTTAATGATTGATTAATCGATTTGAGTCGTTTTCTTAACCAGAAAATGTCTAAATTCTCTGGTTCCAGCTTCTCTTCTCTGATTATTTCCTGGTTTCTTTAGTCTCTATAATAATAAACTGATGAAAAAAGACATTTTAGGTTGAATCTTCTTCTTTTTCACTATTTTATGAACCAAACAACTAATCGATTAATCATTTAATCGATTAACTGCATTCATTGAATACCATTCACTTAAAGAATTAACTCGTTTCCCTGTGATCTTGGACACAATCTGAGAACTTTGTCTAAAAATGACAGAACTAGAACTAAGCTGCTCTGAATTTAGAATTAAACATGAAATAATAAGGACTTAAACAGGAATGTGAAGGGGAATAAGATCTTAGAAGATACTTATTAAAGAGATAAAATCAGGTAGAATCTTAATACCTGAAACATGTGACCTCATTAAAACAAGAGGCGTCCAAATTAAGATCAATGAACAGGGAGATCAATGGAAAATACACAAAAAACAGCATAAAAAAGAATAATTACAATAAAGTCTAACAAACAAACAAAAAACAACATATTCCTTGTCTGTTTGGTGAAATGGAGGCTGATGATGATGATGATGATGATGATGATGATATGTTCAACACATTTCTAATGTGAATCAGTGGCGTCGCTTCAGTTTAAGGCAGGAACTCTCCCTCTGGACAGTTGAGGGTTGGAAAAATATGGAAATTATGAATTTAAATGCAGCGATCAGGGTTATTTGAAGCTATAGACTATCAATAATCAATATTAATGCCTAATATCAGCCAAATAATCACATTTAAATGGGTTTAAATGGACCTTGAAGGGATATTTTAACATGTTAGTGGATGAATCTGCTTCAGTTACGTGTCTGTTTAGAAGTTTTATCATACTACTAATCGTGTGTGTGTGTGTGTGTGTGTGTGTGTGTGTGTGTGTGTGTGTGTGTGTGTGTGTGTAGAATGAGGATGCAGCTGTTACTATATTTATTTTATTGTGTAAAACATTTCTCATTTTATTGTATGAAACGTTCTATTCACATATTTTATTACTTAGTTATTAATAATAAATAAAAGTGTGATGAGTCCTGAACCCAATAGATATAAAATCTGATATAAAATGAATTAATTAAAAGTCTAATTACACTGATTTTGATTAATTCTGACTTGTTGGAAGAAAATAAGACAAACAGCTGCTTAAAAAGATTAAATTGACTAAAATCAAGAGACAAAAAAATAGAAATAAGATAAAATATCCGACAATTTCAGTTGTTGCAGTGAATTATTTGACTTTTTATCTTTTCTTATTTTATGAAAAACAGAAATTGGGCTAAATTCTCCTCAACATTAGACACATCTGGGACATTTTCTCCTCATTTTCCCTTCGTCAGTGGCGTTAAATTAATTTAACTTTAAAAGCCTTAATTATAATTAAGAATCTGCCTCCATTAGTCAACGTATGGGGAGGGTTGTACCTTAAAACAGCCAAACGACACCTCTGGTGTGTGTGTGTGTGTGTGTGTGCAGCAGCTGCCTGTGTATTTTGGGCTGCGTATATCAGAATAAACCCAGGGGTCAGAGGTTACCGGGTCCTGCGGCGGACGCAGATGTTGGGGCGGCGGGGGATGGGCACGAAGCCGTGTTTGCAGTAGCACTTGTAGGATCCAGGCGTGTTGACGCAGCGGGAGTTCTTACAGGGATTGACCAGGCGGACCCCCGGACCACACTCATCGATGTCTGCAGGCGGGAAACACACAAAGAAGATGAGCGGGTGTGAAACGGGAGGAAGCGGCGTTTCTCTGCCGGCGGAGACCAGACCTGTGCAGCGGGTGGGGGAGTGGTCCAGTCTAAATCCTGGATTACATTCACACATGGTGCCCAGGTAGGAGCGGACACAGCGGCCGTTGGCACAGCTGCATTCATCAGAATCCTCCTCAGAACTGTCACCTTCACAGGGAAAACAGGACGAAAGAGAATAAAATGAGTGGATTAATCCTTTAGACGACAGGAATCTGCATTTATTCTGATAATTAGTCCATTTTTATTGAGGAAATGTCCAAGTACAGAAGATTAACAGGTTACAGATGAGTTTTAGTTTAGAATAAATACAATTTTATGTTTAAACCACAAACCAGGAAGGAAACAAGAAGTTTATCAGTGTTTGAATATAATAATAATATAATAATAAAATATTAATAAACATATAAGGTGACGTTTCTCAGTGGATTTCTACTTCACCTGCACATGTGATGTATTGTTCTGTATTTTTAAATAAAACCTCATGTTTTTTGTGATTTGTTTAAATTAAAGTAGTTTATTGGCAGCTTCGACATTTAGCTGAAATATTCAATTAAGCAATTATCATATAAAACTGTTCATAATAAATGACGTCAACAATTAGTCGATTAATCGTTTAATATTAAAAAAAGACAAAATAAGGATAATTTAATTTATGATAAATAACAAAAGTGGAGTAGAAAGTTCAATATTGTAAATCAATCAATTAAGTTAAAGTGTAAATCAATCAATTAATTGTCTATAACTATTATATTAATCACCAACTATTTAGATTTTAATTATTGATTAATCGATTTGAGTCATTAAGTATAAAAGTAAAGGGATGATCTTTAGGTTGTGGCTGTTTTAATCATTTCAGTTGATTAATCTATTGATTATTGAAACTATTAATCAACACACACACACACACACACACACACACACACACACACACACACACACACACACACACACACACCTGCTGGGCAGCAGGAACACACACACCTGAGCAGGTAGGAAACACTCATAATGGTTTAATTACATGTTTTATTATTACATTTAAAATAAATTGATATAAAACACTGTAAAAACAAGGGAAATATCTTGTTTTTAGCTCAAATTATAGTGAAATATAGAGTAGAATTATCTTATTGCACTGGCTGATTATTCTGCTCATTATCATAAATTAATTAATTAATTTTAATCATATTTTATTTTTCAATATTATTATTATTTAAAAAAATAGAAAATGTCACAATTATTAGTTAAAAACAGTTTTTAAAAAATAGATAAATCCTTCCACAATGAGACAAATAATAATAATTTTAATTTTAATCATGTTTTATTTTTCATTATTGTTGAGAAAATGTTTATTATATTAGATAAAAAGTCAACATAATTTTTTTATTTATTTTTTTTAATTTGGCTTTAATTTAATTTGTCTTGTTTCAATTAAAAAATACATATTTTCTTATATTTTAAAGGGATTATCTTTGGTTTGTGACTGTTTTAATCATTTCAGACATTTCAGTTTGAATTTTCATCACATTTAAACATTTTATAGGATTTAATGAACCAAACAACTTATCGATTAATGGTTCCAATAATCGATAGATTAATCAGAGGAGTGTTTCGCTGCAGCTCGTAGATCTCAGTAGCTTTTACCTGGGTTATAGTGAGCGGACGCTGGCAGGAAGTCCTGTTCTCCATCAGATTCTGTCTCCAGATGCATCTCACACAGACGACTGAACATCTCTGAACACACAGAATAAAACACGTCTCAGCCGTTTAAACCCGACTCCTCTGAACTCAACTATAAACCGCTTGTTATTTCCTCACCTGAGTTCCTGGATGGACAGGTGTTGCATTCAGGGCCCCACCCCCGGCCGTAGTGGCAGCAGCATTCGGAGTAGGTGACCACCATCCCCTTCCTGGCCTCGCTGCAGATCAGACCCTCATCAACCTGCAGGAAACACACGTCCTTATGGGCCGCCGTCCGGTCTGAGGACAGAAAACACAGAAAACACTCAAACAGACGCACATTTAACAGGAAACAGTGAAATAAAAGCACAGAATCATAGTTACTGTCCTGAACAGGAAGATAAAACCAGATCTCTGTGAGAAATAACAGGTTTTACACTGAAATATCATTAAAGACAAAAAGAAAATATATCAAATTATAAGAGTGATTATTATTTATTTCATCTTCTGTCCTGTTTAATATTTTATATAAAATACACGTTGGAAGTGATAAAACTCATGTTCACAGCTTGTTATAAACCATTAAAATGAATTAATTAATTCAGTTTATTGTTGTTCTGGAGGATCTGAAACAAACTCATCATTCCACAGGATTTACTTTATTCTGCAGGTTAATATATTCATTGTGTATGTGGCACCTACAGCAAAATAAAACCCATTAACTAGTTTATACAGATAAATTCATTAATTATGATGTAAAAACGACCAAATTCATACAATAAATATCAATATATAGAGACAATATTAGGTTAAATCCTTGCATTATATATATAAATGTAAAAGTATTCATATTTAAGCACTGATATCAGTTATTATAGTGATTTAATGCAGAATCTGACGTATATTTATTATTAATAAAACATGAATGAAGGTGAATGTGCGTCATTGATTCTCCAGATATTGATCGCGGATCAATATATCTTCTAGATTTGTGAATTTGATATAACGCACAGTGTCATTTTCTGTCTCTGTCAATAGGATAAAGCTCAGATATGTAGATAAACACACAATAAAATGTTAATATACATATTTAGTGGATGAATTTATTCCTATTTTTGCTCCTTTTAGCTTCTTTTACACCAAATCAGTGTCAACATTTGCAGTAAAAACTCATTTTCTTTCCTTTACAATGAGCGGTTTTCAAATTGTTTCCTTTTTGCATTAATTCCTGAATAAATCTTGGATATTTGACTGTATTTAAGTATCTACGCAGAATGTTTTCTCTCCAGAAAGAGTCGAACAGGCCAAACATGGAGCTGCAGATGGGAGGAATCAGCCTGAGCAGCAGATGTCGAGCTCAGTTGAGCCGACGCTGATTTTCTTTGTTTTTTATTTTTTACCCACCGTCATAGACGCACTGGTTCAACGCCGCGCTGAAGGTGAGGGGAGGGTCACAAAAACAGTGAAAGGAGCCGGGCGTGTTCTCACACCTCCCATTCTTACAGTACGACGGGTCCTGGCACTCATTCACATCTGCAAAGGCACCACAGACACCAGTTATAGTCCCAACATCTGGCTCTGATGGACAGGAGCTGGACACACACACACACACCTGCTGGCAGCTGCAACACACACACACACACCTGCTGGCAGCAGGAACACACACACACACCTGCTGGGCAGCTGCAACACACACACACCTGCTGGGAAGCTGCAACACACACACACCTGCTGGGCAGCTGCAACACACACACACGTGCTGGGCAGCTGCAACACACACACACCTGCTGGGAAGCTGCAACACACACACACCTGCTGGGCAGCTGCAACACACACACACCTGCTGGGAAGCTGCAACACACACACACCTGCTGGGCAGCTGCAACACACACACACGTGCTGGGCAGCTGCAACACACACACACCTGCTGGGCAGCTGCAACACACACACACCTGCTGGGAAGCTGCAACACACAC
>CM060479.1:1525358-1567858 GCA_030544235.1 Lepturacanthus savala
GACGTTTTATAATCTTTGTGCTACTGTAGCCGCCTGTGGGATCAGTCTATGATCTGGGGCTGCAGGAATTAGTCAGGTCAGCAACATTAAGCCCAAAGAATGAGATCAGCCGGAGAAGTTTTTCCATCATCAATACCAGTTCCTGGTGAAAACTTAATGCAACACTGGATGGAAATAAATCACTGAAAACCACAGTGAATTCTGCAGAAATCAAAGCTAAACGCGACAAAATATTAGAGTGTGACCTATTATTTTTGGGCCAGGTCTATAAAATATATTATTATTACAATCTTTCCACAAATTCACAGATTATTTGGCGTTTATCCAGGTGTTCGTCCACCTATCCATTTTCTAGTCATCTATCCATGTGAGGGTTGTCATAGCAACAGAATGGAGCCATCAATTCCATCCACAACCACAAGTCTCTAACTGGGAATAACAACATTCTCCTGACTACAGACACTGGAAACGTGGTCGCAGGCGTCTGAACCTCAGCCTCCAACATCCTCCTGATACCAAAGCTCCGAGATTCATTCATATCTGCAGATGTGTGGATCAGTCCAGAGGTTCAGGTCCAGATGTTTGTCAGCAGAGCCTCAACCACAGGATGTGGAGTCGCATGTCGCTCAATACCAGATCATCAGCATCAGTTAAAAGCATCATCATCGCCATGGCAACAGCTGATGTTTGCTTCCAAAACAACCAATAACACTTCACCATGTGTTCAGAGTCGTTCCTTCACATCACACAACTTATATGTAATAACATCAGTTTAATAGTTTACACTCAGGTCGATAGATCCCGCTATTGCATAGCGTTGCCATGACAACAATCACTTATGCATATGGTATGTGCTACCAGAGAAATGATAGATTTTAAGAACAATGCATAAATATTAACCCATTAAAGCCCAGATGTTTTTCATGCATATAATTATATCAGTTGAGTCACTAACAATAATGTTATTTATCTATTTTTTCCATTTTGTACTATTTTCTTATCATTTTAATGATATAGTTACCGTTAAGGTACAGTTACCATGCACAAATCTGCCTATAAATAAAAACCTAAGTACAAAATTATTTTTTTATTATTATTAATTATTTTTAGAGACTTGGCTGATTAAATAGATATAAACATGTCAGGGTTAAAATCATTATAATCTAAATAAATTGACTCTTTCTGGGAGGTTTGTCTTCTCCGTGTTCTCAGGAGGAAGTTGATGACGTCATGTGACAGGAAGTAGTTGGAAACTTAACCTTTTTGCATAAAACACAAGTTTTATATACTATTTTTTAATCTTTTTTTTAAGATAAATTTAGTCTTCTTTTCTAGTCGTGTTTTCTTAAAGACCAAACTGACCCAAATCAGGAAAAAATAATAATGAAATAAATTCAATATTAGATAATTCTACTTAATATTGGACTAATTGTACCAAAAATCAAGATCACAGATGTCAACTTCTCAAATAAATCCATGCTTAAAATGTGTAAAACCATGATTTATACCTGGAAAATATGTGATAAAAGAATGAGAGAATAAACTCCTGACGACAGATTTTGTTTCTAAAATAGTCTATAACCCAAAAAAATACTCTCTGCCCTGATGCATTTATTTAGTCACTTTAGTTTTATGGTAATTTGTAGATTCCTGTCTCTATTAACCAGGAGTTTCCTTCCTAAACCTTAATTTAAATGTTGTTCTCAGTGCGTTTACTTTACAAACCAAATCTTAGAGGAAAAAGTAGTAAAACCCTCTGATTGTGTTACAGTGATGTGAAAAATATGTGATTTAGATTAAAATGCATCTGAAATGTTTGTTCCAACAATAACTGGATGTAAAAACACATAGAAAAGTTACAATAATGTCAATGACAGATACTGTTGGATCCAAAAAAACATTAAAAAATGATTCATAAAAAGATAATTTCTTTATTAGAACATTATCTGCTCATCTATTGAGTCAACAACTAATATCTAAGAAGTTTTTTCACCTTCTTTGTGCAACTTGGAACCAGTTTTGTCTCCAACCTGCTGCAGGAAACCAAAACCCTCCTTGTTTTTCATGGTTTGGTGGTTGTTTTTCATGGTTTGGTGGTTGTTTTTCATGGTTTGGTGGTTGTTTTTCATGGTTTGGTGGTTCATACTCACCCGCCTGCTCCTCTAGAGTCACACAGCTGTTCCTGTCGATGGCGAGGGTCCAGGGAGGTGAACAGATGCAGTAATAAGAACCTGACGTGTCCACACAGTGGCCGTTCTTACAGTTCGCTGGATCCTCACACTCATTCACATCTGAACAGCAACGAAATACATCAACACTTCAGAGAAGTCTGGAGTATTTGCATTTAATATGAAAAATGCAAAAAAATGCAAAAAAAAAAAAAAAGTCACATATTGGGGAAAAAAAGCAAATCAATGCAAAATGTTTTTGTCTTTTTTCTTCTAGAAATTTCTTCTAAAGTAAAGTAACATAGTTTTTGTACTAAGTTACTTGATAAAAATAGAAAAAAAATCAATACAAAAAAATGCAAAAAAGAAAAAAATAAGTGCATGCAAGAATTTTTCATTTCTAATTCCAATGAGAAATATACAAAATTTCTAGTATTTCTACTTAGTAACTTGGCACCTCTATGTTTTATTTATTTTATGCAAAAAAAATAAAATAAAAATACAAAGAAGAGAAAATCATTGCAAAAAAATGCAAAATAAAAATGCAAAAAAATGCAATAAATGCAATAAAAATGCAAAATAAAAAAAGCAAAATAAAAATAAAAAAATGCAATAAAAATGCAAAATAAAAAAAAATGCAAAATAAAAATGTTATAAAAATGTTCAAGAATTTTTTTTATGACTTTTTCATTTCAAAATCCAGAGAGAAATACTCAAAATATCTACTGAAGTGAGGAGTATTTCTACTTAATTACTTGACATTTCTGCATTTTATAAAAAAAAAATAAATAAAATGAATTAAAAACGCAAAAAACCCCAAAATCAGTGCAAGAAATGTTTTCATTTCAAAACCCAGTGATACCCAAAATTTTTACTTAGTTCTTACTTTAGTTAATTTACACTTCTGAATTTTATAAAAAAAAAATGAAAAAAGCAGCAAAATTAAAAAAAAATCAATGCAATGAATGTAAAAAAAAAGACTATTTAATTTCAAAATCCAGTGAGAATTACCTGAAATCTCTACTTCCCTAATACTAGGTGAACTAGTATTTCCACTTGGTGAGTTGACCGCTGTGTTTCACTGACCTCTGACTGTAGCCAGGACACATCTCTTGTAGTCGTGGTCTGGAGTCCAGGGATGTTTGCAGGTGCAGTAGAAGGATCCTTCAGTGTTCACACACTGACCGTTACTGCAGAGATTCTCGTCGTGACATTCATTCTCATCTGCAACGTGAAGCACAAACATCAGTTATGATAAAACAACAACGGCCTGTTTCTTTGTGAGACGCTGGTTTCTCACCAGTGCACTCCAGCAGGTTGGAGTCGTAGTAGAAGCCGACCTTGCAGTAGCACTCGTAGCCCGGCATCGTGTTCTCACAGCGACCCTTCTTACAGATCTCCTCCGCAAACAGGGAACACTCGTCAATATCTGAGAAAAACGAGGGAATTCTCTTCTATTAACATTAGAAACAACTAGAGCTGCAGCTAAACACTGTTATTATATATTATATATCAGTGATTAATCAATTAGTCGTTTGGTTCATAAAACATTTTCATCAGAGAATTTGGATATTTTCTTCTTATCAGTCAAACAATCAATTACCAATGTGTTAAAGTATCTGATATTTATTTTACTACTAACAACTATTCTGATACTTGATTCATCTATCGATTATTGAAATGATTAATCGATTAGTCGTTTGGTTCATCAAACAGTGTAAAGTGTCCAGTTCAGATTTGAGAAGCTGGAACCAGAGAATTTGGTTATTTTTCTTCTTAAAAATGACTCAAACTGATTAATTGATTATCAAAATAGTTGGTGATTAATGTGATAGTTGTCAACTAATCGATTAATCAACTAATCGTTGCAGCTCTAAAATTAATTCAACTAAACTTGTATTTTATTACTGCTTCACTTTCTGAAAGTATGTTCAGGGTTAGAGCTGCAACTAACAACTATTCTGATGTTGATTTATCGATCAATTATTGAAATGATTAATCAATTAGTTGTTTGGTTCATGTTCATGTTTTTCGTCAAAGAATTTGGACATTTCCTTCTTAAAAAAGCGTCAAATCAATTAATCAATTGTCAAACAAGTTATCAAAATGTTAAAGTATGTGATATTTATTTTAATTTAGGGCTGCAACTAAGAAAATATTCTGATACTCGATTAATCTATTGATCTTTTAAACGATTAATCGATTAGTTGTTTGGTTCATATAATGGTGTAAATTGTCCATCGCTGTTTTTAAAATGCCTTTTTTTGTCCACAACCCAAAGATCATCAGTTTAATATCACAGAGACTAAAGAAACCAGGAAATAATCAGAGAAGAGAAGCTGGAATAGTTGGAAACTAATCGATTAATCAACTAATCGTTGTAGCTCTAAAATTTATTCAACTAAAGTTGTATTTTAGACTAAATTATTTCTGGAGAGTTTACTACCGGTTCACATCCTGAAGGTATGTTCAGGGTTAGAGCTGCAACTAACAATTATTCTGATAACTGATCAATCGATCAATTATTGAAATGATTAATCGATTAATTGTTTGGTTCATAAAACGGCATAAAATGAGAATTTGGACATATTCTTCTTAAAAAATGACTCAAACCAAAAAAAGAAAATAAGAAAAGCAACGCGAGTTTGAATAAAAGACTCAAAACAATTAAATCAACTATCAAATAGTTGATGATTAACATAATATTTGGCAACTAATCGATTAATCGATGCACATTAGTACCGTGATATGCAGGCAGGCTGTACATCTGTGCTTCTTCAGAGTATCGACCAATGCCGTTAGGACACAGAGAGTGATACTCCGCTGGAAAACACAAGAAAAAAACTTTATTAAACTCTACATAACAACAATGTCACAATCTACAATGGAAATAGTCATGAAAACACACTGAATGAGAAGGTGAGTCCAGACTTTTGGCCTGTACTGAATATTAGTTCCTGCCGAACTACTAGTAGTTAATATGTAGTTAAAGACCCTTAAATGGAGGGTTACCAATTTCATTTTTAGCTATTTTTGTCATATTTTCCGACACGTTGTTGGTGAAACCCAGTGATAAGAGGTTGTTGGTGATGTTCCTACCTGAGTGGACTACAGGACAGGGGTAGATCTCGCAGTGATCCCCCCAGCCCACTCCGATGGAGCAGCAGCATTCCTGCTTGGTGACGTTGGTGGCCAGGACGCTGTCACAGAACACCGTGTCGTCCAGGTTCAGGTAGCACTCCTTCTTCTCATCTCTAGCCACACGGAACGCTGCAGGGAAACAGCACAAACACTGCTGGTACCCTTTAAATGTTCTCATCCAGAACTTAAACTGATGAAAGGCTCCAAGTCCAACCCAAGGCCCGGGGGCCAAATCTGGGCCGCCACCTCATTTTCTGTGGCCCCTCAAGACACAAGAGACAGGTGAGACAGGTGTGTGAGACAGGTGTGAGACAGGTGTGTGACCGGTGTGTGACTGGTGTGAGACAGATGTGTGAGACAGATGTGTGAGACAGGTGTGTGAGACAGGTCTGAGACAGGTGTGTGACCATTGTGTGACCGGTGTGAGACAGATGTGTGAGACAGATGTGTGAGACAGATGTGTGAGACAGGTGTGTGAGAGATGTGAGACAGATGTGTGAGACAGGTGTGAGACAGGTGTGAGACAGGTGTGTGACAGATGTGAGACAGATGTGTGAGACAGGTGTGAGACAGATGTGTGAGACAGGTCTGAGACAGATGTGTGACCGATGTGTGACCGATGTGTGTGACAGGTGTGAGACAGGTGTGTGTGACAGGTGTGAGACAGGTGTGTGACAGGTGTGAGACAGGTGTGTGACAGGTGTGAGACAGGTGTGTGACAGGTGTGTGACAAGTGTGAGACAGGTGTGAGACAGGTGTGCGACAGATGTGCGACAGGTGTGAGACAGGTGTGAGACAGGTGTGCGACAGGTGTGAGACAGGTGTGAGACAGGTGTGTGACAGGTGTGCAACAGGAGTGAGACAGGTGTGCAACAAGAGTGTGACAGGTGTGAGGCAGGTGTGAGACAGGTGTGTGAGACAGGTGTGAGACAGGTGTGAGACAGGTGTGCGACAGGAGTGTAAGGCTAATTAATATCCAACAGCTGGATTTTTGGTATTAAAGTGAAGTTTCAACTCCTTTAACAATGTTAATGGTTTATATTACATTTAACTTGTTCTCACCACAATGTTCAATAAATTAATATATAAAACACGTCAGGAAAATATAGTGGTCACATATACAGTATACCCAAAGATCCTCAGAGAATTTGGACATTTTCTACTGAAAAAATGACTCAAATCCAGTAAATTATCAGTAAATCAGCAGTAAATTATCAGTAAATCATCAGTAAATTATCAGTAAATCAGCAGTAAATTATCAGTAAATCAGCAGTAAATTAGCAGTAATTAGCAGTAATTAGCAGTAAATCAACAGTAATTAGCAGTAATTAGCAGTAATTAGCAGCATCTTACCCTCACAGCTGTGTTTATCCTCTGATAAAACGTAACCATGGTTACAGACACACATGTATGAGCCTGGTCTGTTTTCACAGGAGCCGAAAGGCTGGCAGAGACTCCTGTCTATAGAACACTCATCGATGTCTGGAACACAGCATTTATATCAGAGATGACAATAAAACAGCAGCAATACATGTGAGAAATATACAAATATACAATAAGAACAGAGTTCAATATGAGAGTAAAACAGAAAAGAGAAGATCTAAAAAATATATATTAAATTATAATAAATACTACAAAATAGACAAATGGTTTAAAAATATATATACTGTATAATAATAATATATAAGATTATATTAATGAATTATATTTATTATAATTCATTAATATTATTCATCTAGAATTTGTACGAATAAATAAATATATATATACAAATATTTTATTATTTATTTGATTGTACTTATATTAAAAAAAATATTTTTACATATTTTATTTGTACAAATTCTAGATGTCTTAACTTCTAAAAATCTTTAATTAAAGAATTATAATAAATATAATAATATAATATATATATAAATAATATAATAAAATTTATAACAAATATTTTTTTCTCACTCTAGATATATTTTTAAATTCCTAGTATTTATATTTATACATATATTTTTAAACCATTTATAATTTAATATTTTTTTATATTTATTTTAATTTAATATATTTTTTTAGATATACTCTTTTCTCTCTCTCGTGTCATCAACATCAGACTGACTCAATTTTTTTATTTATTTTTTATTTATTTTAATTTTTTATCTAATTCTAGATATTTATTTTTTAAACTGTTTGCATTTATATATTTTTACATATACTAAATAATAATAAATAATAAATAAGGGATATGGTCAGAAACTCAGTGGATTTCATACATTTCTGGAGTAATAAATATTAAACGAATGATAATCATTCATTATTAATAACATCAAAGGGAATTCTTACTTATTTCATTATAAATTCAGACCAAACAGGAAAAGCAGTGATGTAAATAACAATACCTCTAATGTATTGTGAGTAGTATAAACTCTAAACCTCTTAACTTGTAGAAATCTTTCATTTCCAGTGAAAATAGCAGATTTTTCCTGGTGAAACCAGAGTTTACTGCTGCAGCAGACTCACCCTGACAGCGGCGTCCTCCTACCAGTGTGTAGCCTTTCTGACACTCACACTGGTACGAACCCATCTTGTTGATGCATCGCCCTCGCTGACAGTTGGACGGCCTCTCACACTCATTAATATCTGCAAAGATGACACGTGAATCACGGGAGAGACGGTGAAAACGTGAGGAATCTGCTCGGCCCCGGTTTATTTGCAGCAACTAGTGTGTTAACGGTGATGAATTGTGTTAATTAGCTGAAGTGTCGCTGCTTCCTGCCTTCACAGTGGCTGCCTTCCTGTGTTCTCTGGTATCCGGGGTAGCACTGACACTGGAAGGAGCCTTCGGTGTTGATGCAGTGGCCGTAAGCACAAAGTCTGGTGTCTTCACACTCATCGATGTCTGAAAAACAGCAGGAAAAAGATCTGAATCTGTCTAAAACCTAGAAATTATAGATAATGAAGTAGCTGCTGGTTAAAAGTTCAAATATGACGTCTGAATATCAAAAGGCTATAACATAAAAGTGATTGGAAATAGAGAAATATTAAGGATGACCCAAAGTTCATAATGTACCCAGCTAATTTGCATATTATGACATCAATTATAGAATATTCATGAAATATCACACATTTTAACCCTCCATATTTCCATATGTTAACACTTAGTTTATCTTCATTTTTCAAAAAAAAAAAATAAATAAATCTATGTTTCTATAGTTAGTTGTGAAAAGGGGGCTTTTATTTTGAAGGGCATACAATTACTGAGGTCACATGACCAGGATATCCCTGGACATTGTCTTTTATTCAGAATTTTGGAACATTTTCACCAAATAAATAAATTAAACTCACTATCTATGGTAACTTTCTGACGTTTAATTCAATTTTGATGTTATACATTTTTTATTCCAATATGCAAATATGATAAATTCCTAATGAATACATCCCATTGACTTACATATATTTTTGATATATCTATTATTTTGCTCATAATAACTAATAAAACACATTCAAAACATTTTTTCAGTTGCAGGGTGAAAAGGGGGCTTTTATTTTGAAGTTAATTTTGATGTTATAAGTTTTTAATTCCAATATGCAAATATCAAAAATTCCTAGTGAATACATCCCATTGACTTACAGCATGAAATTATCCTACTTTTAATTATATATATTTTTAATATATCCATTATTTTGATCATATTAACTAATTAAACACATTCAAAACATTTTTCAGTTGGGGGGGGTGTGAAAAGGGGGCTTTTATTTTGAAGGGCATGCAATTACTGAGGTCACATGACCAGGATATCCCTATTGGCTCACAAATCTTTATTCAGAAATTAGTAAAATTTTCACAGAATAAAAAATTAAACTCACTATTTCAATTTTGATGTTATAAGTTTTTTTATTCTAATATGTAAATATGTTAAATTCCTAGTGAATACGACCTAATGAGTCCCATTGACTTACATAGCATGAAATCTATTATTTTGATCAGATTAACTAATAACACATGTTTTTACCATGTCTAAGTCATATTTCATGCAGTAGAGAGTCATATTCAGCTGCATCCGTGTGTAGTTGAGCCTGTTTTTGTGTTTTTTCTCACCACTGCAGACTTTACTGTCGACAGACGGCAGAAATCCTTCGTTACAGAGGCAGCGATAAGTTCCAGGAAGATTCTCACAGCGTCCGTTGGGACAGATTCCAGGTTTCTGACACTCATTAATGTCTGGAAAACACAGAAATACACACAGTTATAAAGGGAAATCAGAGGTGTCACATCACGAAGCTGAAATACGTCATTACCTTCATAGATTAATAGAAAATATCCTTTTTAGATAAATCACAAATTAAACCTGATTGGGTGAATTCATCTAATATTCTATAGAATTATGTTGAATTTTCTTATTCCATTGGCAGATAATTTAGCTTATTCCAAGTTTTATTTATTGATTTATAATAATAATAATAATACATTTTATTTTCTTACATAAAACAGATTAAAATCAGCAATAAAATCAACAATACATCAAATAGAATAGAATAAAATAAAAAATAAAATAAAATCCACTCTCAACAATAGAATCAACCCTTTATTATTTAAAATTATGAACAAAATCTAAATTATTTTAAAAAATAAAAACAAAATATAGGAAAACCCCCCAATAAAATGAATAAAAGAGATAAAATTAAAAATAAAACAAAAAAATGAAATAAAACACATCATCATTATTTATGGTTCTTTAATGTATTTGCATTGTTCTAAAATCCTTTGTTCTTAATGGTATTTTCTTTTATTTCTATAATTTAAATAGTTTTAATAACAATAAAATCTTGAGGTGATACTTTAACTTCTACAGAAATATTTTAAACTCCATTATCTTCCATCTAAGTAATAAATGTCTATATTTTATGCAGTAATTATGTCATTTATTGTATTTTAGGGCTATTTATCTTATCTTTATCTTAATTTTTCCCCAAAAAATAAATAAATAAATCTATGTTTCTACAGTTAGGTGTGAAAAGGGGGCTTTTATTTTGAAGGGCATACAATTACTGAGGTCACATGACCAGGATATCCCTATTGCTGATGGACATTGTCTTTTATTCTGAATTTTGGAAAATTTTCACCAAATAAAAAAATTAAACTCACTATTTATAGTAACTTTTTGACATTTAATTCAATTTTGATGTTATACTTTTTTATTCCAATATGCAAATATGATAAACAACCCATTGACTTACACAGCATGACTTAATAGTCGTTAATAATGAGGAATTAATTAAACAATCAACAATAAAATACACGTTACATTATGTTCTGATGAGCATATTCTATAATAAGTTGACGATTATCATTTTGCATCTTTTCCTGCTGCTGAGTTAATGATGATTTACAGCAAAAACCCTCAAATTAAAGTAAATTCATTTTATGATTATTTACTATGAAACTGACGCCTCCGGTGGGCGGAGAAACTCACCAACGCATCAATAACTGATCAATAATTGATCAATAATTGATGAATAAGTCAAACTGACCGTAGCAGACTCCAGACCGAGCCTCGTGACCCGGTAAACACGGAACACACTCGTATGATCCAGGCGTGTTCTCACACTGCTCATTAGGACACGTGTCAGGGTTTAAACACTCGTTCAAGTCTGAAAAAACAGAAAAACACGGATTTACAGCCTGTTTCACATTAAAGGACACAGGTCAGTTCATTAACAGGTGGTTTTAATTTAATCCCAACAACTATTAAACTAAGAGACTTTTTAATAAAAGTGGTTTTTTACTGTATATTTAACAGATTAGTGGAAATGTGATATTTTATCTATTTAATCTACTATTACATTAAAAACATTTTACTACAGGCAGGTTGCTTGTATTTTATTAATATTTTATTCATATTTATTCCTTTTTAATACTATAATAAGTATAAAGTAATTACTACAAATAAAAATACTTTATTTAAAACCTAAAATGAGACAAAACTGCAATGCATTAATAAGATCAAAGAGGTCAAAGGTCAATTATTAGTCCATAAAATGCTATAAATCCACTGAGGATCATTATAGAACATGTAGAATATATAGTGATAGATGTTTATTATAAAGGAGCCAATTAAATAATCACAAACAGCTGAAATCTACATTAAATATGTAAATAGTCTCTACTACTGATATTCTATTAAACTACTGATTATTGTATTGATGATGTGGATATTGATGATATATATTGATATTGATTTAGATCAAATTTTGAACATTTAACTCATATTTTTGAATTTATAGTTGAGATTTTGACATTTTACCTCACATTTCTGACTTTTCAGATCAAATTTGAACATTTTACCTAATTTTTCTTACTTTTTATGTCATATTTTTGATTTTATAGTTGAGATTTTGACTTTTTAACTCATATTTATTGACTTTTTAACTCATATTTCTGAATTTTTAACTCATATTTCTGACTTTTTAGATCATATTTGGACATTTTAACTCATATTTTTGATTTTATAGTTGAGATTTTGACATTTTATCTAGTGTTTTTGACTTTTTATCTTATATTTTTACATTTAATCTCATATTTTAGACTTTTTAGACCACATTTTTACATATTTCTGACTTGTATCTCATGTTTCTTACTTTTTATCTCATGTTTTTTGACTTTTTACCTCATATTTCCGACTTTTACTTTATGTTTCTTACTTTTTAACTCATATTTTTGAATTTATAGTTGAGATTTTGACATTTTATCTCATATTTTTGACTTTTCAGATCAAATTTGAACATTTTACCTAATTTTTCTTACTTTTTATCTCATATTTTTGATTTTATAGTTGAGATTTTTACTTTTTAACTCATATTTCTGACTTTTTAGATCAAATTTGAACATTTTACCTCATGTTTCTTACTTTTTAACTCATATTTTTTATTTTATAGTTGAGATTTTGACATTTTATTTAGTGTTTTTGACTTTTTATCTTAAATTTTTACATTTAATCTCATATTTTAGACTTTTTAGATCACATTTTTACTTTTTATCTCATATTTCTGACTTTTACCTCATGTTTCTTACTTTTTAACTCATATATTTGATTTTATAGTTGAGATTTTGACTTTTTATCTTGTTTTTTTTTATTTTATATCTTGTGTTTCTGATTTTTATAATTTTTTTTAACAGAACATGAAGAATATCTGTTATTTATTGTTGGAGTTGAGGTTTTTACTGTGATTAATGGATAAAACTCAAAGCTGCAGCTGCATCAGGAGGTTTTTAATAGAATCTTTGTGCTACAGCTTCATTAATAGAGAAGTTATATTATATAATATCTATAATATTATATTATTTTATTGAGTGGTTAATAACAATGAGAATCTTCCTACCTTCACATGCTGGATGCCGGTGTGATTTACTCCTGAATCCACTGTGACATTCACATTTATAAGAACCTGGCAGGTTCACACATTGACCTCCGACCCCACAGATGTCCTGTTTGGAACACTCGTTCACGTCTGCAGGACATAGAGAGTTTTAGAACCAGGAGGATCTGATAGTTCACCGATAATAAACCCACAGCGACTCACCGACACATTTCAGCCGGCCGTGCAGCGTTGGTTTATAACCCGGTCGACAGTTGCATTTGTAGCTTCCTTCTGTGTTGATGCAGTAACCGCGGCCGTGGCCGCACGGTTCAGACTCACACTCGTTATCATCTGCAGGGAAATGACATTAATACATATACATTACTACATATATACATATAATTAATAGATATTATAGGATTAGATCAGGGGAAACGGAACATTTCAGGTTTGGGGCTCTGGAAATTACAGCCAAGCATTTAAAACTGAAAAATAATCATATTTTATCACATAATTCAGCACAAAATGATCATAAATATACACAGAAAAGGCATATTTGCTGTTCAGTGGAACAATTTAGCTGTAAATAGATTTTTAATTTGAGTATTTTTATTATTATGGAAGAAAATAAATCAGAAGAGAAGCTGGAAACAGAGAATTTCTACTCAAATTCACATTCAAATCAATAAATCAGTTATTATAATAGATTATTTACATTCATCAATTAATGGATCTGAATCATTATTAATAAGAAAATGTTCCAGTACAGATAATTTAATTAGCTTTAATTTAAATGATGGACTTTGACTCTGTTAATATTCTAATCAGAGCTGCAATAATTAATCAGTTAATTATCAAAATTAATTGAGATTTTTACATTTAATCTAATATTTTTGACTTTTTAGATCAAATTTAAACATTTTATCTCATATTTTTGTCTTTTTAGATCACATTTTTACTTTTTATCTCATTTTTCTGACTTTTACCTCATGTTTCTTACTTTTTAACTCATATTTTTGATTTTATAGTTGAAATTTTGACATTTTATCTCATGTTTTTGACTTTTTATCAGTTTTTTTAACAGAACATGAAGAACATATTTTGTAATGTGCAAATCTCCAAACTAAAATTATCCTTAAATATGAATAAATGAAGAATTAAAGCTTTAATATTCAAACAATTCTATTTAATTCACAGTGAAGGTTAAAATCTGATAATTATAAATATCCTTCTAGTTATATCTAGTTATATACAGTTATATCTAGTTATATCTAGTTATATCTAGTTATATCTAGTTATATATAGTTATATATAGTTATATATAGTTATATCTAGTTATATATAGTTATAAACTGCCCTGATTTTCCCAGTTTAATGTTTTAATGTATAAAAATATGCAGCTTTTGTGGTTCAAAGATCTTAAAAACACTTGTTCAGCACTTCTCTGTGTAAATTTGTAGATTTTATACAAACTGTGAGAGAAAACCACAGCAGAGACTTAAATATTTACCCACGAGCAGAAAAAAGTGTTTTATTCTAAACATAGAACGGCTTTAAAATGAGAAACAGCTGTTTTACCAAAGCAGACGAATCTTTTCATCTGCGACACAATGCTGAGAGACAAATGACACGTTGCTATTTTTAATCCTGACGTTAAACGGAACCCGGACATTAACTCTCAGACCAGAGACTTTAAACTCTGGAAACACAGAGCTGCTGAGGTTTTATCCTTTCTGTCCATTCGACACATCTATGAAGGTAAAAAGAGTCAGGAACGACTAGAAAGACATGAAATAGAATGTCCTGGAACCACACTGGGCTGTTTTATGGTTAAACACTTTAACTCCAGGTTTATTTAACAACAAACACTGAAATAGTCTATTTATCTTCATGTGTATGCATTGCATTTCAAAATAAAAGCCCATAAAGGTCCATTTTTGGATTGTTTATGTGAATGTTGCTGCATCAAAATGAAATTAGGATTAAAATCAGTTTATTTTATTATTCCTCAGCATTTAAATAACCTTCATCAGATTTTAATGGTTTAATCAGACTTTCCCCCAAAATATGATGCTTTTATTTTATTATGAAACTGCAATAAAACATAGAAAACAGTGAAATTTATGTTTAACCACTTAAACTCCAGGTTTATTTGTCAGTTTTCCTGCTATAAATGATAATAAATAATATCTCCACAACCACTAAGGTTATAAAACAAACACTGAAAAAGTCTATTTATCTTCATGTGTTTTTAACAATGTATGCATTGCATTTCAAAATAAAAGTCCATAAAGGTCCATTTTTGTGCTCGGCTGCACATGTGAATGTTGCTGCATCAGAATGAATCCACTTTATTTTATTATTCATCAGCATTTAAATACCCGTCAGCAGATTTTAATAGTTTAATCAGACTTTCCCCAAAATATGATGCTTTTATTTCATAAAATGTGGGAATGAAACTGCTTTAAAACATAGAAAACTGTGAAATTTATGTTTAACCACTTAAACCCCAGGTTCATTTATCAGTTCTTGCTGCTGTAAATGATAATTAATGTTGAATATCTCTACAAACACAAAGGTTATGAAACAAACACTGAAATAGTCTATTTATGTTCATGTGTATGCATCGCATTTCAAAATAAAAGCCCATAAAGGTCCATTTTTAGATTGTTTATGTGAATGTTGCTGCATCAAAATGAATCCACTTTATTTTATTATTCATCAGCATTTAAATAACCTTAAACCTGC
Source organism: Lepturacanthus savala (assembly GCA_030544235.1). Classification (NCBI taxonomy): domain Eukaryota; kingdom Metazoa; phylum Chordata; class Actinopteri; order Scombriformes; family Trichiuridae; genus Lepturacanthus; species Lepturacanthus savala. The sequence goes on from CM060479.1 coordinate 1,540,760, forward strand.
TCACATTTTTTACTTTTTACCTCATATTTTTGATTTTATAGTTGAGATTTTGACTTTTTATCTTAAATTTTTACATTTAATCTCATATTTTTGATTTTATAGTTGAGATTTTGACATTTTAATCTTGTTTTTTTGAATTTTATATCTTGTGTTTCTGACTTTTTACCATTTTTTTCAACAGAACATGAAGAATATCCATTATTAATTGTTGGAGCTGATGTTTTCTGCTGTGATTAATGGATACAACTCATTTCTGCAGCTGTATCAGTGTATTTTATTGCTTCTTACCTTCACAGATGTTCCTCTGAGGGTTGAGGTGATATCCAGGGTGACAGTGGCAGATGTGGCCGTTCAGGCTGTTTTCACATTCTCCGTGACCACAGAGATTCCTGCTCAACCTGCATTCATCAGTCTCTGCTGCAGGAAACACAGCATCACATTTATACACATTAATATATATATATATATATATATGTGTGTGTATAAAGAGATGTTACTGAGCGGCATGATTAGTTATATAAAGGTTAGTCATTAAAACTTCTTTAACTCCATTAAAAACGGTTTTAAAACATGCATTTTCTATTCTAGGTGGATTCAATATTTAAGATTTATCATTCGTTTTAGAATAAAATGCTGAATAAAACTGTTTTATAAAAGTTTCTCATCTTAAAAAACACTGATCTTTTTATATTAGAGCTGCATTTTGATAATTGAATAATTATATGTTAAACTACTGGTTTTAATCAGTAAATACATTAAAATTAGAGCATTTTAATGTTTTAGCTCATCAGCTTTTACAGGAAATGAAAAAGCAATTTAATTAAAGATTGATATAAAAGATTAAATGTTTATCAGAAAGGTGAGGTAGAAAGAAATCAGAGCTGCATCGATTAGTCGACATTAAATGACATTAATCATCAACTATTCTGATAATCAATTAATCAATTAGAGTCATTGTTGGTAACTGATTGATTAATCACTGCAGCTCTCATTAGAGTCAATAAAATTAAAGCTAGTTAAATTATCCGATGATTATTGTAGAAGCTGGTGTTTCTAAATTGATTATAAAAGTAGTTGGTGATTAATGTTAATTGATTAATTGATTTGAGTCATTTATTAATTAGTAAATGTCTAAATTCTCTGGTTCCAGCTTCTCTTCTCTGATTATTTCCTGGTTTCTTTAGTCTCTATAATAATAAACTGATGATCTTTGGGTTGTGGATCATTTTGAGCATGCTTTTATTTTGAAGGGCCCCTATTTTTACTGTTTTCCCAGTTTAATATTTAAATTTTCATGGTTTATTCATAACAAATAGCTGTGTTTATGTGTCAATTTATTGATTAGTTGATGATTATTACATGAATTGATTAATGGATTAGAGTCATTTTAAAGAAGAAAATGTCTAAATTCTCTGGTTCCAGCTTCTCTTCTCTGATTATTTCCTGGTTTCTTTAGTCTCTATAATAGTAAAATTGATTAATCGATTAGATTAATCATTTCAATAATCTATAGATCAGTCGATTATCAGAATAATCACATTATTTGCAGCTATAATAAACATCTATAGCTGATAACGTCCATACTGGACCATGTTCACACTATCCTAGTTTATAAATTAACCAAAACAACATTTAAAATCATGAATTAATGAATTAATCCAGAAAAAAAATGATCAGAATCATAAAGAAAAACCTCTAAAAATTAGAAAACGTTCGTCCTGAAGAGAAAGTGTAGATTTTGCAGGTTTTTTGTGATTCTCATCATTTATTTTGATGTAAATCATAGAAACTGCATAAAGTGCAGCTGCAGCAACACGTTTAATCCCATAAAACAGAAAGAATGAGGCTCAAAGCACCGAAAACACCCAACCGCTCCAAAAGCATCAGCCCAAACATTAAAGCAGCTCCACAGCGACGTATCGGAGCGTATCGACGCTGAAAAGCTTTTCTGCTGTAAATTAACTTTATTACACGCGGAACGTCAACACGTCAGCGTGTGAGTGATGGAGCTCAACAACAGGTCTTACTGGGGGAATGTTGGGGCTTTCCAGGGTTTTTGAAGCATGAAGCAGAATAAATCCACTATAATCGATGTTTTAACGTTTGCAGGGAACTCACGCGACACTTTAGTCTGAGTTTCAAAGGGGTCGTTGCCTGGGGTCATCCTGATGATGGTCGGAGGCGTCGGTTTAGCAACTGGGGAGGAAAAGAAGGTGTTGAACTTTAACCCCGGTGTGTTTTAGCTGCAGAAACGAACGCTTCAAGGACTATAAATTGCAGAATATGCAGTTTACCAGGAACCCGGGGGCTGTGGGTGCTGGTGGGAGACTGCTGTGCTGTGGTTGTTTCTGGCTTCTCCTGCAGGAAAAACAAGGATCACGTCAGCGACTCCAGCCACGACTAAAAATAACAAACTATTATCAGCACGTTAGAAACAGAAATAACTTCTTACCGGCCGGTTTGTTTCTGAAAGCAGAGCAGACGGAACGGGATTAAACAGGAGAAGTGACGTCAGATAAACGATGTGAAGCTTAGAGACGACGGGACTCACCTTCTATGTTTGACAGGAAGTTGAAAGGAAGAGCGACGGTTTCTCTGATGTTCTGGAGGATGTAGCCTTTACCTGCAGGACAGATCTTACTGAAGGCAACTGGAGGGAAAACGACAGGTTCTACTGTTAGTTTCAGTCTAATTTACAGAAAATTCACAACAGGAAACTGATTCTGTCAGTTCTATACTATTAACTATTACATTAACCCTCTATTGCACAGTGTTGCCATATCACCATATCTTCATTTTTATAAAAAATCTATGGGCGCGAAAAGAGTGCTTTTATTTTGAAGGACGTACAATTTATGAGGTCACATGACCATCATATCCCTGTCGGCTCACAACAATTTAGAAATTTGGAAAATTTTGACCAAATAAATAAATTAAACTCACTATCTCAGGTAACCTTTTTATATTTAATTCAATTTTGATGTTATAAATTTTTTTATTCTAATATGCAAATATGATAAAAGCCACCTTTTGGCTTTTATTTTGAAGGACATACCATTTATGAGGTCACATGACCAGGATATCCCTATTGGCTCACAACCCTTTATTCAGAAATATGGAAAATTTTCACCAAATAAAAGAATTAAACTCATTATCTCAGGTAACTTTTTTATATTTAATAATATTTTGATGTTATTTTTTTATTCTAATATGCAAATATGATAAATTCCTAGTGTTTACAACCCATTGACTTACATAGCATGAAATTATCCTAGTTTTAATTATATATATTTTTAATATATCTATTATTTTGATCATATTAACTAATAAAACATTTTTTTCAGTTGGGGGGGGGTGAAAAGGGGGCTTTTATTTTGAAAATGTTCACTAAATAAAAACATTAAACTCATTATCTCAGGTAACTTTTTATATTTAATTCAATTTTGATGTTATAGGTTTTTTATTCTAATATGCAAATATGACAAATTCCTCTGTTCCTCTATTATTTTTATCAAAACACATTAAAAACATTTTTTTTCAGTTGGGGGTTGAAAAGGAGGCTTTTATTTTGAAGGACATACAATTTATGAGGTCACATGACCATCATATCCCTATTGGCTCATAACAATTTAGAAATTTCGGAAAAATTTGACCAAATAAATAAATTAAACTCATTATCTCAGGTAACTTTTTATATTTAATTCAATTTTGATGTTATAATTTTTTTATTCTAATATGCAAATATGATAAATTCCTATGTGTCTTTCTTCCTATGTTTACTACTTTTAATTATATATTTTTAATATATCTATTATTTTGATCATATTAACTAATAAAACACATTCAAAAACATTTTTTTTCAGTGGGGGGATGAAAAGGAGGCTTTTATTTTGAAGGACATACAATTTATGAGGTCACATGACCAGGATATCCCTATTGGCTCACAACCCTTTATTCTGAAATTTGGAAAAATTTCACCAAATAAAAGAATTAAACTCATTATCTCAGGTAACTTTTAACATTTAATTAATTTTTTTAATTCTAATATGCAAATATAAATTCCTAGTGAATACAACCCATTGACTTACATAGCATGAAATTATCCTACTTTTAATTATATATATTTTAATATATCTATTATTTTGATCATATTAACTAATAAAACACATTCAAAAACATTTTTAAGTTAGGGGGTGAAAAAGTGGCTTTTATTTTGAAGGACATACAATTTATGAGGTCACATGACCAGGATATCCCTATTGGCTCACAACCCTTTATTTAGAAATATGGAAAAATGTCACCAAATAAATAAATAATTTTTTATTCATTTTTTTTTTTACATTTAATTCAATTCAGATTTTTTTTTCTAATATACTAAAATAGATTTTCTGCTACATGGCAACAATATGCAAATATAATATCTAGTGTATACAACATAATGGAACTTCTCTGGTTGATTAATCACTTAGAGCTGCAGCGTTAAAGTACAATAAATAGATCATTTAACACTTTAACACAATGATTAATCGATTAATCATTACCAACTATTACATAAATCACCAAATAATTTAATATGCACAATTGTTATCATCTAAACTGTTGTGTTATTTGATTGCTTCTCTGTATCTGAGCTGATTAATCGCTTCATATCAATAGATTCGCATATATTATCCTGATCATCAGGTGTTTCCTGCTCCTGGTTGCACTCACCTGTTCCCACCTGAGGACACCTCTCACAGTGGCGGCCCCAGGCTTTTCCTACGGTGCAGCAGCAGACTTCCTGTGTGAGGTGAGTTGGTAACGCGTGTTCACAGCCGCGAGTGTCTGAAGCCATCAGGAAACACCGGCCCTGCTCCGCCGGAGACTCTGGAAACGGCAGGAAAACTTTAGAACCTCATTGTAGAAGGATAATTCCATGGAGTTCAAGGGGACATTTGGTGGTTTGGATGGTGCTTTCAAAATAAAAGCACTTCCTTTTTTAGTATATTGTATATCTGCATGTTCACCATTTGATTTAAACTGAAAATCAATGTAATCATGTTTTAAAAATGTGAACTTTAATCACGACACAACTACTACTAGTAAAATGTCCTCGTTAACCAATCAGAGGCGGAGCTGGGCGGGGCCTGTTTATTCAGGACATCTGATTGGACGCTGGTTTCACTTGTTTCTACAGCAACATTAAATGTGTCTTTACTGTTTCTTTTAATATTTAATTGTATTCATTGTTCATTTTGTTATATTATAATTTACTTTTTGAGATAATTAACTAGTAATTATAGCTTTTAATTAATTTATGTCTCATTCACAGACACATTGATTTCTGTTCAGCATCAAACCAACAACAACTAATCGATTAATCATTTCAATAATCGATAGATTAATCACCTATCAGTATAGTTGATAGTTCATAAAGTACAATAAATATCAGATACTTTACTCAAAACTTCCAGTAATATTCTAATTAGAGCTGCAACGATTAATCAATTAATCACCAACTATTTTAATAATCGATTAATGGAATTGAGTCATTTTAAAAAAGAAAATGTCCAAATTCTCTGGTTCCAGCTTCTCTTCTCTGATTATTTCCTGGTTTCTTTATTATTCTATAATAGTAAACTGATGATTTTGGATAATTAACTCGTAACTATAATTGTAATTAGTTTTTTTTTCCAGTAATTTAACTAATTGATTAATCGATAGATTAATAATAAACTCAGATTAGTTGTTAGCTGCAGCTCTATTATAAATGTCATTTTTAAATCCAGTAATAAAAGTTTTATTTTCTCATATTGATTTAGTTTAATCCAGATTTATGAAATGTAATTTTTATAATTTGAATGTGTTAAATAGAGCTGCAATGATTAATTGATTAATCGATTAGTTGACAACTATTACATTAATCTATTTTGATTAGAACTAATCGAATAATCCTTTTAATAATCAATAGATTAATTGACTATGAGAATAGTTGCAGCCCTGAAGTACAATAAATATCAGATATTTTAACACTTTTACTAATTAGCTGTAATGATTAATCAATTAATCAACTCAATTAATCAATTTGAGTCATTTTCTAAGTAGAAAATGTCCAAATTCTCTGGTTCCTCTGATTCTTCTCTGGTTTCTTCACTCTTCTATAGCAGTAAACGGATGATTTTGGATAATTAACTGGTAATTATGAGTGTAATTAGTTATTTCCAGTAGTTTAGGTCTCTCACCAACACATCTGTTCCTGTCCAGCACCATTCCAGCCTTACAGGAACATTTGAAGCTTCCCAGCGTGTTGAGACAGTCTCCGTCCTGACAGACGCCCTGCATGGAGCACTCGTTGATATCTGCGGTCGAAATTAAATGACATCCATTACTTTTCATAGTAGATTCATAGGAGAGTTCAGTCCGCTGCATCCGCCTGTTTTACCTTGGCAGTGGGTGCTGTTGAATCTCTTATAGCCCTGAGGACACGTGGAGCCGTAGTCCTCCACTATCGTCTGTTTGACCGATGCGTCTGAAGGAGATGGACACAAGAAAAACCAGAGTGACAAATGAAATAGAATCACTGGATTCTATCAAACATGATGAGGATTAAACACAGTCCAGAAGGTTTAGTCTTCATCTTTAAGAAGTAAAATGTGTTTCAGGACTTTATGAATGGAAAAACTGACATTTTACAGCAGAAATCCGCTCTGACACATAGAATAGTTGATAAATATCAGACACTCCAGGAATATTCTGTATAGAGCTGCAATGATTAATTGATTAATTGATTAGTTGTCAACTATTACATTACCTGGCAACTCTTTTGATAATATAATCGATTAATCACCAACTAATTTGATAATCAATTAATCAATTTGAGTCATTTTTTAATTAGAAAATGTCCAAATTCTCTGGTTCCAGCTTCTCTTCTCTGATTATTTCCTGGTTTCTTTAGTCTCTATAATAATAAACTGATGATCTTTGGGTTGTGGATCATTTTGAGCATGCTTTTATTTTGAAGGGCCCCTATTTTGACTGTATTCCCAGTTTAATATTTAGATTTTCATGGTTTATTCATAACAAATATCTGTGTTTATGGTCCTAAAGCAGCTTTAGCAACAATACAGTCTGCCTCAATCAATTCATTGATTAGTTGATAATTATTACATGAATTGATTAATGGATTTGAGTCATTTTAAAGAAGAAAATGTCTAAATTCTCTGGTTCCAGCTTCTCTTCTCTGATTATTTCCTGGTTTCTTTAGTCTCTATAATAATAAACTGATGATCTTTGCATTAATAATAAGATTTAAGAAGATTTTCTGAATTTTAAACACTATAGAAATGCAACAATTAGCCAATTAATCGATTAGTCGTCAACTATTTAATTAATCATCAACTATTTTGACTATTAATTTACTGTATGTACAGATCATTTCACTAGTTTTAAGTACATTTATCCTCAAATTTAGTGCTTATATCTTATTTTAAGCCATGTTTTGATGAGTTTGAGTCATTTTTTAATTAGAAAATGTCTAAATTCTCTGGTTCCAGCTTCTCTTCTCTGATTATTTCCTGGTTTCTTTAGTCTCTATAATAATAAACTGATGATCTTTGGGTTGTGGACTAAAAAAAAGACATTTTAAGTTGAATCTTCAGTTTTTTGAAACCACATTTTACATCATTTTATGAACCAAACAACTAAACGTTTCAATAATCAATATTATTATATAATATCATGAACCAGAACTTGTTATCAGTGCATTTTCCCAGTCAGTAACTCATGTTTTAAAGGTTTAATGTTATATTAAAACATTAAAGTTTGCTTCAAACACAGAACTTGAGCATTTTAGTAGAATACAAATGGAAATTGACATAAAACTGAAGGATTCTACAGCCTCCAATCCACCAAAAAGCAACTTTTTCAAGACATTTTTGGAAATAATTAAGATTAAACACAGTTAAAAGTGTTTAGTCTTCATCTTTCAGCACTAATGTGTGTTTCAGGACCAGATGCATGATCCAGTGAATGGAAAACGGCACATCGGCTGCCATCTTACAGCAGAAATCCCCTCTAACAGCAGCTACAGGGACATTTTTGCAGCTTTATGAAACAGAGAAGCTGCAGCCAACTCCATGCAGTCATGGCCTAAGTGCTGAAGTGCAAAGACAAAGCAGAGTTTGATTTTTTTCCACCGTTAACACAACAAACTTCCCTCGGTTTTCATGTCTGCAAAACCGCGAATGCCTGAGCGTTTATTTGAACGTCTATTTATAGCTTTTAATTGTGACTTTTGTCCTCGTCAGTGTGAAAAGACGTGAACTCGGAGGAAAAGTTCAACCACGAGTCGAAGCTTCAGGCGAGAAAACAAACAAACACACGAGAGAAAAGCTGAAACTGTTCCTTTAAAATAAGCGTCGGCATTGGTCTTAATTTAAAATAACATTCTGACCTTCACGTTAAAGAGTCAGAGCTGTATTTCTATTTATGATGCTGTCAGCGGAGACGTTATTAAGACCAGTGGAGCCAGTTTAACCCGCGGCCACGTTTTATAATCGGACAAACTCCTCCAGGAGTTTCCTTCTCTTCTTTGTCTTTTCTTTGATGAAGTGAAGCTGATCGAGCTGGTAAAGACGTTTTAATGAGATCTGAACTCATCTGAAAATGCATAAATTCTTATTCTTATTCCTCAGAAACAGAAGAATGTTCCACTATAGATGTCGGCTGAATTTATTTGGGAGTTTAAATCAAATCAACCAAACAACTAATCGATTAATCAATAATCATTAGTTGCAGTTCTAAAGTACAATAAAAATCATATATTTTAACACTTTTACTCCTTTAAACTAATTAAAGCTGCAATGAGTAATTGATGAGTTACACACTATTAGATTAATCACTATTTTATCAATCGATTAATCAATTTGAGTCATTTTTTAAAGAAGAAAATGTCCAAATTCTCTGGTTCCAGCCATTTTTTTTTAATCTTCTATAATAGTAAACTGATAATTAACTAGTGACTCTACCTGAAATTACTTTTTAATTTAAAGAAGTTAAATTTCTTATTCACCAACATATTGATTCCTGTCCAGCATCAAATCAACCAAACAACTAATTGATTAATTGTTTCAATTAATCAATTAGAGTCATTTTGTTAATTAGAAAACATCTAAATTCTCTGGTTCCAGCTTCTCTTCTCTGATTATTTCCTGGTTTCTTTAGTCTCTATAATAATAAACTGATGATCTTTGGGTTGTGGACTGTTGGTCTGGACATGCTTTTATTTTGAAGGGCCCCTATTTTGACTGTATTCCCAGTTTAATATTTAAATTTTCATGGTTTATTCATAACAAATATCTGTGTTTATGGTCCTAAAGCAGCTTTAGCAACAATACAGTCTGCCTCAATCAATTCATTGATTAGTTGATAATTATTACATGAATTGATTAATGGATTAGAGTCATTTTAAAGAAGAAAATGTCTAAATTCTCTGGTTCCAGCTTCTCTTCTCTGGTTATTTCCTGGTTTCTTTAGTCTCTATAATAATAAACTGATGATCTTTGGGTTGTGGACTGTTGGTCTGGACATGCTTTTATTTTGAAGGGCCCATATTTTGACTGTATTCCCAGTTTAATATTTAAATTTTCATGGTTTATTCATAACAAATATCTGTGTTTATGGTCCTAAAGCAGCTTTAGCAACAATACAGTCTGCCTCAATCAATTAATTGATTAGTTGATGATTATTATATGAATCAATTAATGGATTAGAGTCATTTTAAAGTAGAAAATGTGTAAATTCTCTGGTTCCAGCTTCTCTTCTCTGATTATTTCCTGGTTTCTTTAGTCTCTATAATAGTAAACTGATGACCTACAGTAGAACAAACTACTCCAGGATTTTTCTTCTCTTCTTTTTTTCCAGTGACACTTTTTTACGAGACCTTTGATGAAGTGAAGCTCGTTAAGACTCGAGTCGGAAAAGTCTTTTTAACGAGCTCTGAACTCCTAACTCTTGTTCTTATTCCTCCAATGAAACAGAAGAATGTCGGATGGATTTATTTGACAGAACGGTCTGAAGGCACGATTTAAGAAGAAGAAAGAAAATAGCCGATCAGACTTTCTTCTCCTGGGTTATAAATGGCTGAGATCCTACAGAACAGGCAGGATCCGGGCGTGGATCCAGTTATCTAAAGACTAACCAGACCTCCAGTATCAGGTTCAGTCAAAGCCTGCATTGTCTGACTCTGAGCTGAGAGCTGGAATAATAGCGGAGTGGAAAAAACGCGAGTAGCCAAGAATTTTTTTTTTCTTGAAATCCAATCTGCAGCGACGTGATGACAGCGAGTGCAGCGACTGGGCAGGAACAGAAAGTCGAGGGTGTTTTTCCACATTCTCCTCCTCTGGCTCACTGTAATTCCCGTAATTCCTTCCGTTCTTCTCCTTTCGCGACGTTTCACACACTGCGACATCACCGCGGAACTTCATGTATGCACTAAAACACGCTACTTTAATCCAGGATCATCAGGTTTTATGGAAAGATGCAAAAACAAAAGATGCAGATTGGGTAAAAATCCTGCTTTAACCCATAAAACAGACATTGAAGGAACCTTTAAATGACCTGGAACATTCCATTCAGCTTCATCCTGCTTTTATTTCTAATCTAAACTTTTACCTGTGGTCATAACTCATTTATTATATAATAAACTGCTGCTAAAGGGACGTTTCACTCCATTTTTATAACATTAATGGTTTAATGAAATGTTCTATATTACAAATCAATATCAAAACACTGCAAAAACAAGAGAAATCTCCTGTTTTGGTAGAATTAGTCCAATATTGAGTAGAATTATTATTAATTATTATTATTATTATATTATTTTTATTATCTTATTGCACTGGCAGATAATTTAGCTCATTATAGTTTTTATTTCTTGATTTTAGTCAATTAAATTAAAGTTTTATTTTTCATTATTATTATTAAAAGAGAAAAAGCCATAATTATTAGATAAAAATATTTTAAAAAATAGATAAAATCAAAGATATTAGATAAAAAGTCAACATTATTTTATGTTTCAGTTTAATTTAGTTTTATTCTTCATTGTTATTATTTAAAAAAATAAGAAAATAAAAAAAAATTACAAAAAATAAAAATATTTATATTTTTTAAGAAAATGTTAGTCTTGTTTTTTAAATTAAATTAAGTTTTTTTAAAGAACCATATACAATAATATTTTTTTAATTTTATCAAATTTTTGGAGGAATTTAAGCTCATTAAAAAAAAATCTAATAATTGTGACTTTTTTATCTTATTTTTAATTCAATTGACTAAAATGGAGAAAAACATAAAATAAGAGAAAATATCTGCTAGTAATAATAAACTAATAATTCAATATTAGACTAATTCTACCAGAAAATACATATTTTAACTTGTTAGGATTTTAGTTTTTACAAAACAAGTTAGAAAAATATAAAATAAATAAAATAAAATAAAATTGATATATATGTAACCTTAAAATGGAAAACCTCATGTGTATATAATAATAATAATAATAATAATAATAATAATAATAATAATAATTAATATAGCTTCTGTTGTTCAAATAATCTATTGTTAAATCCTAAAGCAGCAAAGTTATAACAGTGATTTATGTTGAGGAACTAAAAAGACTAAATATGTGCCATTAAGACAAAAAAGTAGTAAAATATAAGTTAAAACTAAGATATTTAGATTAATAGATGTTGTGCAACAACTTGATATAAAAATAATGAGTCATTTTTAGTGAAGTGGATGAGTCACATCAGGAGAATCCTCCCAACACCAGCCTGGAATAATAATTATACTAATAATAATACTACTAATAATAATAGTAATACTAATAATAGTAATACTACTAATAAAGATGATGATAGTAGGTTGGAGGAGTTTTTCAGACTTTGCTCAGACTGAATCACTGATTGTAGATTCATTTCCATCAGACTCAGACTGAGGTTAATGTGGTTTAAATCACTGGAGTCAAATTCACTTCAGTTCACGTCAAGATGATTCACGTTCAACTGAGGAACGAGTTTACCACAAATACTTTGTGACATCACACATCTCTGATGCTGGGAGTCTGTATTTCAACAGAAAAAGCTCCGGAAATGTCTCGATTCTTATTTGTTAAGACGACTTTCACACCTGGATATAAACAATAGATACAAAGCTGGAACAAACAAGTAGAATTTAGCTCCTTGACCTTTAATTTAATCGTTAAACAGTGACTCACTGGGCAGTTTGGGACACTGATAACACTTATTTTGTCCCCATGAGTTTCCCACGCTGCCGCAGCAGTCCTCCTGGTTGGTCAGGACAGGAAGTGGAGTGCTGTTACACTGAAAGAACGCAGAAAAACAGAGAAATTAAGTCAGTTTAGCTCAATATTCACACGTTTCCACTCATTTCTCAGGTAGAAGTAAAGATACTAAAGTTTAAAATACGTCTGGAGAAGCTCAAACGCTTTAATAAAGTGAAAAATCTGGTTTCAATAGAATAAAAGTACAAGTTTCTAAAGGCTATAATGACTTTAATGTTATATTAAAGTTAATTAAAGTTCTAAATCTGCATTTAAGTAGAATGTAAATACATTAAACTACTGAACATTAATGTGTTTGATGCAGCAGAAGAAATGATGATAATTAACTAGAAGTTTTATTATGATGCAAATATTTAAGTTTATATTTAATCCAACAACAATAGAATTCTGGTTCTGGATATATAATATATATATATTTATACAATAAATAGTAAAACTAATGGGAAAAAATCAATTATTTGAATAGGAACGGGCTGATTGGTTATAATTTAGAGCCAAATAATGTAATTTATATATAAATATGGATATAAAGTACAGATACTTGTGTGAAAATATAAGAAGTAGAAGTAAATAATTAAATTACTTCAGTAAAGTATAAATACACACATTTCTACTTGAGTAAGGTAATGAAAAATAAAAGTATTGTCCCTTTAGAGCATTTAAACAGGTAATAATGAGTAAAATCTATTAAATATAACATTTCTTTAGGTAAAAACAACCTTTAACTCCTAATATATGAGCTGACATCACTTTATTTCAAGATAAAAACAGTTTTTTTTTACATGTTTTATTGTCCTTTTAACATATTTGAACAGGATTAGTTGTAATTTAGGGTCAAATAATCAGAAAATCAATTGTTGGCTCATGAAAACAAGTGATTTTTAGGCCAAAACAACCTTTAACTCAGGTCTTGCTATTAAACTCACGGCCTGTTTGGGCGTCGTCTCCTGGAAACATCGTCCCTTCGGTTTGTGTCTGGACGGAATCTGTCGCATCCCAGTTTTATGAGGAGGTTTCACATCGCTCTGATCCAGATGCTGAAAAACCACCGAGGTGTCGGGAGTGTGATGAACCCGCACGTTAATCTGTACTGGAAACATGACATATAGGATCAAATATATGAATAAATAACGTTAATCTGTACTGGAAACAACATATAGGATCAAATATATTAATAAATATCAATAAATATCAATAAATAACGTTAATCTGTACTGGAAACATGACATATAGGATCAAATATATGAATAAATATGAATAAATAACGTTAATCTGTACTGGAAACAACATGTAGGATCAAATATATCACAAAATGATAAAGGCAAAACATGTGATTGTGATTTTTTGGGAAAACTTCCTTTATCTCCCAATATAAAATCACTAAAATCACTTTTTATCAAGAGAAAAATCAGGTTTTAACCCTTGTTTTTAGTATAAATTAATATATTTACCTTCTGATGAGTGGTGTCCTACTTGTTATTAATATAAATTAATATATTTACCTTCTGATGAGTGGTGTCCTACTTGTTTATTAATATAAATTAATATATTTACCTTCTGATGAAGGTCGCAGGTTCAAGACCGCCTTGCGTCCTGGGTCTGGGACCTTTCTGTGTGGAGTTTGCATGTTCTCCCTGTGTCTGCGTGGGTTTTCACCGGGTACTCCGGCTTCCTCCCACAGTCCAAAAACATGCTGAGGTTAATTGGAGACTCTAAATTGCCCGTAGGTGTGAGTGTGTGAGCGAATGGTGTGTGTGCCCCACGATTGGCTGGCGACCATCTGGGGTGTATCCCTGCCTCTCGCCGTAACGTGCTGGGATAGGCTCCAGCAGACCCCTGCGACCCTAATGAGGAATAAGCAGGTATAGAAAATGACTGACTGACTGACTGACCTTCTGATGAGTGGTGTCCTACTTGTTTATTAATATAAATTAATATATTTACCTTCTGATGAGTGGTGTCCTACTTGTTTATTAATATAAATTAATATATTTACCTTCTGATGAGTGGTGTCCTACTTGTTATTAATATAAATTAATATATTTACCTTCAGATGAGTGGTGTCCTACTTGTTATTAATATAAATTAATATATTTACCTTCTGATGAGTGGTGTCCTACTTGTGTCAGGGGCAGGGTGAACACTGAGTGGGTCTGGGTCAGCTGGGTTCTGGACATCCCAGGCTGCTCCACCAGCTTCAGCCCATCAGGTTTCAGGTTGATGGGGTAGACCGGCTGCTTGTTTCCTCTGGCGGCCTGAGCCTGCTGGGTCTGAGGCAGCGGGAACTGGCAGAGACGACCGGTGAAACCCGGAGGACACAGGCAGTGTTTCCTGGAGCTGCAGACGCCGCCATTCATGCACGTCAGAGGACACACCACTGAGAAGAAGAAGAAGAAAGATGGAGACGGTGGTTACTACTGGAGGAGGAACAGCAGGAGAGAACATAGAGATAAAATATAATATAGTTGCTGTTGTAAACCGTCAACGCCCCTTTAAATGTGCTGGAACATTCCTCATCCAGGTTTATCCTCAATTTAAACTGATGAAGGCCCTGAGTGACATTAGCTGCATCTGAAACCTTAGCATCACTATCTATTAACCAGTAGCTGCTAGTTAGCATCACTACCTATTAACTAGTAGCTGCTAGTTAGCATCACTATCTATTAACCAGTAGCTTCTATAAGTTAGCATCACTGCCTACTAACCAGTAGCTGCTAGTTAGCATCACTCTCTACTAACCAGTAGCTGCTATTAGTTAGCATCGCTACCTACTAACCAGTGGCTGCTATTAGTTAGCATCACTACCTACTAACCAGTGGCTGCTATTAGTTAGCATCACTCTCTACTAACCATTAGTTGCTAGTAAGCATCACTGCCTACTCACCAGCAGCTATAAGCTATCATCACTGCCTACTCACCAGTTGTTGCTATTAGTTAGCATCACTCTCTACTAACCAGTAGCTGCTAATTAGCATCACTACCTACTATCCAGTAGATATAACTAGTTAGCATCGCTGCCTACTAACCAGTAGCTGCTAGTTAGCATCACTACCTACTATCCAGTAGATATAAATAGTTAGCATCGCTGCCTACTAACCAGTAGCTGCTAGTTAGCATCACTGCCTACTCACCAGTAGCTGCTATTAGTTAGCATCACTACCTACTAACCAGTGGCTGCTATTAGTTAGCATCACTCTCTACTAACCATTAGTTGCTAGTTACCATTATTGCCTACTAACCAGTAGTTGCTAGTTAGCATCACTGCCTACTCACCAGTTGCTGCTATTAGTTAGCATCACTCTCTACTAACCAGTAGCTTCTATTAGTTAGCATCACTACCTACTAACCAATGGCTGCTATTAGTTAGCATCACTCTCTACTAACCATTAGTTGCTAGTAAGCATCACTGCCTACTCACCAGCAGCTATTAGCTATCATCACTGCCTACTCATCAGTTGTTGCTATTAGTTAGCATCACTCTCTACTAACCAGTAGCTGCTAGTTAGCATCGCTGCCTAGTATCCAGTAGCTGCTACTAATTAGCATCACTGCCTACTCACCAGTAGCTGCTACTCTAACAGTAGAACAGTAGTAGCTTCCAGTAGGAAGTTAGCCAGTAGAAGGAACAATTCTGACATACTACAGCAGCCATCTTGGCCGTACTACAGCAGCCATCTTGGCCGTCCTTTGAACCCTTTGAACCTGATGTTCAAAGGACTGAACAACTTGCATAATCAGTTAAGCTACAATAGAGAATATCACACATTTTAATAATAATTTAAACCCTAAAATACAACAAGGACATCGTTAAGCATCATTACAAACAGCTGACTAATTTAAAACAGCTGGATTTTTAGTAGTAAAGGGAAGTTTCAACACATTTAACAATGTTATTGGTTTAATAACATTCAATAACCTCCAGTAAAGTTTACTCCAGTCAAGTAATATAACCACAAAAATAACATTAAAATCCATAATGTTGCTTCCATTATAACTATATTAACAGAGTTGGTGTGTAACTATATTATTAAGGTCAAAGAATTCAAATAAACAGGAATCAACTCTAAAAATACAGCTACATAAGATATAAATTAGGCACATTCATATTCAAAAAAACTAAATTCTAAAGCAATGAAATATTTTAGGTGCAAAAGTGTTCAGTAATGAGCAAATTCCTAACTTTATTTATAGTTTTATTGGGAAACAATGACAAGTTTTATTACTGAGTCAAACGTTTCAGGGTTAAAGTCATTTAACCTTTATTTTGAAAGCAAAAAACTGATTATTTCATAGTTTTTTGTGTGTTTTATTTGAAGTTAGTTAATCCTCAGCAGCAGGGTCTGAGTGGAGAAACAGGAAAATCTGTTGATGTGTTTAACAGCTTTATTCTGACACATGGGAAAAATCTGGGAATTCTATGGGAAAAAACTGCTGCTGGAGACGGAATTCACTGAAGTTTTATTGTGTCCCGTTCTGCTCGTTTTAAATACGTCAATCAGAGGAAAGAAAAAAGACTAGAACGTGTTGAAGACTGAGAGAAAATAAAGAATCTACAGAAAATAAACAATAAATATTATAAATATGAGTCGGATGAAGTTAAAGTTAAAGGTTTCATGTTGAAAAAAGAAGATTTTAGTTGATTTTTTTATTAATAAGAAGATCTAATTGCTACGACGAGTTTTATTCTGAAAGTCAATACACACACCTCATTCAAATCAGCCAATCAGACGAGAGGCTCGTTAACATTAATTCGAGACATAAACTGACCTGAGAAGTAAAACCAGATGGTTTTTGGTTCTTAAAAGTACAAATATATCGTGTTTGTGATGTCACAGCTTCACATAAACCACAGCAAAAGGGTCAAATATGGAACCTTTAAAAATTCAGACATCAATTATTCATCAATTAGTATAATTACGGGACAGAACTCTGCTCTATAATGTGTTGTCAATTCATCAAAAAGCCAAACTCCATTAACTCCTATATAAATATACAGTAATTTGACCTTTATTATCAGTAAATATCTGATTAAAGCTACAAATATTAATCAATTAATTGACGATTTGAGTTTAATTCAGGTTCATTGTTTTTGAAACTGCGTTTATTTCAGTATATTTAACATTTTTCTTTTTTAAAGTCAACTTTTAAATCAGGACAATCCAGAACAATTTCACTACAATTTCACCAAAGTTTCACCGTAGCCTTTTCCACTCTTTTACCTCAATTTTACTACAATTTTACTACAGTTTTACCACAATTTGACCATAGTTTCACAATAGTTGCTCCATAATTTCACCAAAGTTTCACCATAGTTTTTTCCACTGATTTGCCACAATTCCACTACAGTTTTACCATAGTATTTTCCACCCATTTACCTAAATTTTACTACAATTAGTAGTAAATAGTTTCACCACAGTTTTACCATAGTTTCACAAGAATTGCTCCATAGTTTTTCCATAATTTCACTACAATTTCAAAGTTTCACCATAGTTTTTTTCCTCTCTTTTACCTCAATTTTACAACAACATTACTCCAGTTTCACCACATTATCACAACTATTTCACCATAGTTTTTTCCACTCTTTTACGTCAAGTTCAGTACAATTTCACTACAATTTTACGACAATTTCACAATAGTTTCACCACAGTTTTACCATAAATTCACTACAATTTCACCAGTTTCACCATAGTATTTTCCACTCTTTTACCTCAATTTTACTATAATTTTTCTTTCTTCATAGTTTCACAATAGTTCCTCCATAGTTTTTCCATAATTTCTCCATACTTTTACCATAGTCACCACAGTTTTACCATAGTTTCACAACAGTTGCTCCATAATTTCAAAGTTTCACTATAGTTTTGCCACAGTTTCACCACAATATCACAACAATTTCACTAAAGTTTCACCATAGTATTTTCCACCTTTTTACCTCAATTTTACTACAATTTTACTACAGTTTTACCCCAATTGTGAAACTATTTTACCAAAGTTTCACAATAGTTCCTCCATAGTTTTTCCATAATTTCTCCATACTTTTACCATAGTTTCGCTGTCATTTCACCATAGTTTTACCATAGTTTTACCATAGTTTTACCATAGTTTTACCATAATTTCACTACAGTTTCACCAAAGTTTCACCATAGTATTTTCCACTCTTTTACCTCAAGTTCACTACAATTTTACAACAATTTCACAGGATAGTTTCACCACAGTTTTTCCATAGTTTCACAATAGTTCCTCTGTAGTTTTTCCATAACTTCTTCATACTTTCTCCATAGTTTCATCATGTTTTTTCTCTTCCTTCCAGTCTGATCACAACAATCTTGTCAAACATTTTGCTCCTTTTCTGTTTTCCAGTTAATCTCAGTCCAACCTACAACTTCTACTGTAAAAACATTGCTGTGTCTCTTTAAATCCTTTTTTTCTGCAACATAAACTCTATATAATCCTCTAATTGTTATAATTGCTGTAATTGTCATAATGTTTAAAGCTGTATGAAGTTTACAGACGTTTCATAAAACCACTGGTTTTATACCAGTGTCACGTATTTGTCACCACATGTTATTTATAATCAGGTTGCTACAAGTTTTTATTCTAGTGTGAAGGAATTTATTCAAACAGGAAGTAACTTAACAACAAAATACTGAGAAGATGGAGCCAGATCCTGTAGTTTTAGTGTTTCTGATCCGATTTTAACATGTTCTGACCAGTTTAATGTCGACTGACAGGAGTGAGAGGAGTAGATGAACAGTTGTAGAAAAATAGAGTAAAGAGGAGTAAAGGAGGAGCAGAGGAGGAGCAGAGGAGTAAAGGAGGAGTAAAAATGACTAGAAAAAGGGTACAGGAGTAGAACAAGAGGAAAAAGTAGGAGTAGAATAGTAAAGAGGAGTAAAGAGGAGTAAAATAGAGTAGAAAAGGGGTAGAGGATTAGAAAAGTAAAGAGGAGTAAAGAGGAGTCTTCTCCTCCTCCTTCATGTTGTTGAGCCAACACATGTTAGTCATTAGTGTAACTGCAGGACTGGATCTGGTCTGGATCTGGATCTGGTCTGTGGATCTGGTCTAGATCTAGATCTGTGGTGAACTTCTGCACCTCCTGGTCCTTAGATCAGAGAGGAGGAGCAGGCAGCAACAAGCAGGAGAAACACTGCTCCTCTGATATAACAACTGTCAGCAGCTGGTTTACAAGATGAGGAGGAGGAGGAGGAGGAGGAGGAGGTTGAATGAGGAGGAGGAGGTTGGATGAAGAGGTTGGATGAGAAGGAGGAGGGAGGAGGAGGATGGATGAGGAGGAGGAGGAGGTTGAATGAGGAGGAGGAGGTTGGATGAAGAGGTTGGATGAGAAGGAGGAGGGAGGAGGAGGATGGATGAGGAGGAGGAGTCGTCATCGCTGACAGGAGGAGACAAGAAAAGAAGCAGCTGTTAAACGTAATTAAACTAAAACCACAGAAACAACAAGAGAGAAAGTCTGAGACTAGACTGGAGGAGGAGGAGCAGGAGGAGGAGCAGGAGGAGGAGCAGGAGGAGGAGCAGGAGGAGCAGGAGGAGCAGGAGGAGGAGCAGGAGGAAGAGGAGCAGGAGGAGCAGGAGGAGGAGCAGGAGGAGGAGGAGCAGGAGGAGGAGCAGGAGGAGCAGGAGGAGGGAGAGGAGCAGGAGAAGGAGGAGCAGGAGGAGGAGGAGGAGGAAGAGGAGCAGGAGGAGGAGGAGGAGGAGGAGGAGGAGGAAGAGATGGAAGAGGAGGAGCAGGAGGAGGAGGAGCAGGAGTAGAAGTATCACCACTTAATTGTATTGATAATGTGGAGTTTATCGTTACTTTTTGCAATAATTTATTTAAATAAAACAATCTAATTATTGAGATCAGACAGATTAATAACAACTAAAAATCCAGATAAGAAGATGTAGATGTGTGAATTATTATCTATTAAATATAAAACTTACCTATAAAATCTATTATTAGATTAGATTAAACTTTATTGGTACCACAACAGGAACATTTACATGTTAAAACAACTGAAGATTAGTGACAGAAATTAAAAATAAACTTTGTCACATTAATTACAGAAAAACTATTTTTTCATCATTTCTTCCATCAAAACATTTTAGCAGTAAATTATTCATGTTTTTAATTTAAAGGCAGTTTTAAAGGCACGTTTCTAAAGGAAATAACAACTGAATGTGTAATATGAGAAGTATTCTAGATGCATGAGTCAGAAAACTTTATTTACAGTTGCTTTTGGACAAAATGACAAATTTTATTACTAAGATCAACAGTATTTTATATGTTTATCTCCATGTGAAAAGGTATTTAGATGAATTTATTCCTAAAACCCTTTTTTTTTTTTTGCACCAAATCATATTTTTGAGTCAGAACTTGCAGTAAAACCACATTTTCTGTCCTTTTCCTCCTCTAGTATCTGCCTCCTCATTTAAAATCGAGTCGTGCTGGCGATGCACAACTTAATGTGTTCTGCAGATTCTCCTGTATGGGAACCAGCGTGTTCGTGCATGTGTGTGTGTGTGTGTGTGTGTGTATGCCATTAAACCAGCCCTGAAAAAGAAAAAAGAAGAAAAAGCAAAGTCTCTCCTGCAGAGCTGCTGTGGTTTGGCGACTCCACCACATTACAACACTCAGAGTAAAAACCCTTTCAGGCCCTGAGCTCATCAACAGGGTTTAATTTTCCAGGGACTTTCCCTTTAAATCGTCACCTGGGCGTTCGTTAGCAGGATTTATGACGAGCAGCCGCTCATCCAGTCGTCGCTGAGCTTCAGTCTCGGGGCTGTTTGTTCTACACGCTCGTCCTGATGGATCCAACACATTCCTCTGGGTTATTAAAATCAAACGCACCTTACAGCACTTCACTGGTTTCAATGTGAGTCAGGAGGAAATGAAGCTGTTATATAGTCCTGATGTTATTATATATATAGAAATGAAGCTGTTATATAGTCCTGATGTTATTTATATATATAGAAATGAAGCTGTTATATAGTCCTGATGTTATTTATATATATAGAAATGAAGCTGTTATATAGTCCTGATGTTATTTATATATATAGAAATGAAGCTGTTATATAGTCCTGATGTTATTTATATATATATAGAAATGAAGCTGTTATATAGTCCTGATGTTATTATATATATAGAAATGAAGCTGTTATATAGTCCTGATGTTATTATATATATAGAAATGAAGCTGTTATATAGTCCTGATGTTATTATATATATAGAAATGAAGCTGTTATATAGTCCTGATGTTATTATATATATAGAAATGAAGCTGTTATATAGTCCTGATGTTATTTATATATATAGATATGAAGCTGTTATATAGTCCTGATGTTATTTATATATATAGAAATGAAGCTGTTATATAGTCCTGATGTTATTTATATATATAGATATGAAGCTGTTATATAGTCCTGATGTTATTATATATATAGAAATGAAGCTGTTATATAGTCCTGATGTTATTTATATATATAGATATGAAGCTGTTATATAGTCCTGATGTTATTTATATATATAGAAATGAAGCTGTTATATAGTCCTGATGTTATTTATATATATAGAAATGAAGCTGTTATATAGTCCTGAAGTTATTTTAGACTCATTTTTGACTTTTTATCTCATAATTCTGACTTTTTATTATAGATCCAACATCACTTTTAAAGATTTAACTTAAAGATCTGCACAGAACAACTTAATTCTCTCCACTTACATGCACATTTTTTTCTTTTTTCACCATATTTGGCTTCGGTTAATCAGAGAAAACAGTCAAACATTGACGTTTCCCTTCTTTTTCTTGGCTTTGAAGCCTGATTTAACGTAGATTTGCAGGTACAGGACGTTTTCCAGGACAGGAAACGTGTCATTTTCCCAGCAGCGCTGCAGAAACTGAACCAAAGAGAAGAAAAAGGAGGAAAAAAAGAGAAAAGTCTTTGTCCTGGAAGTGTTCTCATCACAGTGCTTCATGTGACATGTGAGTGAGAGTTCCTTCCCTGTAGAGTCATGATTCAGGCAGAGAAAGAAGACGGATCCAGGCTCAGATGGGGGTAAAAACATGGCTGAGAACCACGTGGCTGCAAACTCCAGGAAAATAAAGCAACACGCTGCACATTCCTCAGCTGCTCAGTCCACAGCTGACTGTCAGTAATTAACAGGACGGGTCTAACGAGGAAGATCCGTCAAGTTTTAGCTGAATTACACGAGGCAGCTGCAGAAAATGTGCAGAAAAAATAATAAAACAACACATGAAACATGTGGTTTCACTTAAGAGGAGAAGACAGTCGAGTTTATCTCAGAATCCTGACTTTTTATCTCATAATTCTGACTTTTTATCTCAGAATTCTGACTTTTTATCTCTTAATTCTGACTCTTTAACTCATAATTCTGACTTTTTATACCATAATTGTGACTCTTTATCTCATAATTCTGACTTTTTATACCATAATTGTGACTCTTTATCTCATAATTCTGACTTTTTATCTCATAATTCTGACTATCTCATAATTCTGACTTTTTATGTAATAATTCTGACTTTTTATCTCAGAATCCTGACTTTTTATTTCATAATTCTGACTTTTTATCTCAGAATTCTGACTTTTTATCTTACATTGTGGATATTTTATCTCAGAATTCTGACTTTTTATCTTACATTGTGGATATTTTATCTCATAATTCTGATTTTTTAATCTAAATTTTTCAACAGCCCTTAATGTTATTGTCCAAATATACATTTTGCAGTTAAGAACCATCCAAAATTACATTCTGACTTCTTATCTCATAATCCTGACTTTTGCTTGTAATTCTGAATTTTTATCCTATAATTCTGACTTATTATCTTATCTGATTTTTTTTTAAACTTGAAATAAAACCATTCAAAACCACGTTTACATGTATCTTCTTCATTTAGATCTACACTAATAACTTAATTCACTCTACTTACATATATATACCTTTGTTTTCTTTATTTAATATATGTATAAGTTTCATTTAAAATGAGAAAACAGTTCAACTTTATCTCAGAATTCTGACTTTTTATCTCAAATTGTTGAAAAAACTTGAAATAAAACTGAATATATGGGGTGTTTCAGTCCTGAATATTGTTCTTAACTACATAAAGTAGTAAAGAACCATCAAAACTCACATTTAAAGACTTAAGTTACATTTAAAACAACCTAATTAACTCTATTCCACTCCACTTACATATAGACTTCTGACTTATCTCATATTATATATGTTTTATCTCATATTATATATGTTTTATCTCATATTCTGGACTTTTTATCTCATAGTTTGGACTTTTTGTTTCATATTTTGAACTTTTTATCTAATATTTTGTATGTTTTATCTCATATTTTATGTTTTATCTCATATTTTAGTGTTTTTATCTCATATTCTGAGTTTTTTATCTTAGAATTTGGACTTTTTATCTCATATTTTGTATGTTTTATCTCATATTTGGTGTTTTTATCTCATATTCTGAGGTTTTTATCTTATAATTTGGACTTTTTATCTCATATTTTGTAAGTTTTATCTCACATTCTGGAGTTTTTATCTCAGTTTGCACTTTTTATCTCATATTTTATATGTTTTATCTCAGATTCTGGAGTTTTTATCTCATATTCTGGATTTTTTATCTCATATTTTGTAAGTTTTATCTCATACTTTGGTGTTTTTATCCCATATTTTGGAGTTACTACATGCTACTACATGCTGAGTGGTGAAAATAAAGACAAAGGAATGAAAGTTTGTCCTCTGATTGGCCTGTGACCACCCACCCACTCGTCTGGAGATGACGCATCATCATCATCATCATCATCATCATCATCAGCGACTCCCCTCCTCCACCACGACCTTTCAGCCACAGCCGCACCCTCCAGCACAAAAACAACAAATTACAGCCCTGAAAACCACAGCCAGGCTCAGACGTCTGCATCTGTCTGTCCTACACAATCACATTCCTGCAGCCGTTCACGTCGAAAGGAAAGTAGAAAATTCCCTCATGTAGACGAGGTTAAAGGTCAAAAAACTAAAATACAGCAATCTGCTGGGATGTAGACGCAAAATGAAGCAGCTTTCAGGGTTCGAGGGATAAAATATTCACAGTTCTGATTAGTTAATGGTTTTAAATGAGATAACTTCACCTGCTGCTGAAAATATAGAATAACTGCAACAACACGTTCAAAAGTCTATTAATTTATTGATTATTTGAACGATTCATCGATTAGTTGTTTGGTTTTTAAAATGTGGATCCAAAAAGCTAAAGATTCAACCTAAAATGTCTTTTTTTTTGTCCAGATCAGTCAGAACAGTCCACAACCCAAAGAAAAAATGACTCATATCGATCAGTCGATATAGTTGATTAACTATTTATCAAAATAGTTGCTGATTAATGTAATAGTTGAAATTAATCGATTAATCGATTAATCGTTGCAGCTTTACATAACATTAAGTTGTGAACATTCAGTTTCATAAATATATACTAAACTAAATCAATATAAAAACACAAAGAATGTATTACTGAATTAAAGAAAAGACATTTTTAATAGAGCTGAAACTAACAACTATTCTGATATTTGATTGATCTATCGATTAACGATTAATCGATTAGTTATTTGGTTCATTAATTGATTTAAAATATGGATCAGTGTTTCCAAAACTGAAGATTCAACCTAAAATGTAAAAAATAAAAATTATAGAGACTAAAGAAACCAGGAAATAATCAGAGAAGAGAAGCTGGAACCAGAGAATTTACACATTTTCTTCTTTAAAATGACTCTAATCCATTAATTGATTCATGTAATAATTATCAACTAATCAATTGATTGAGGCAGACTGTATTGTTGCTAAAGCTGCTTTAGGACCATAAACACAGCTATTTGTTATGAATAAACCATGAAAATTTAAATATTAAACTGGGAATACAGTCAAAATAGAGGCCCTTCAAAATAAAAGCATGCTCATAATTCTCTAATCGGCTCTAATCGATTAATTGATCATTAAAATCGTTGAATCTGACTGTAGGATCATGTAGAACTGAGTTCATCTACAGGACATTTTACACTGAAAAGAAAATAATTGAATCAACTTAATTTAATTGTTTCAATTGATAAAACCTAAATTAATTAAGTTCATTAAAATACACTAAAGGTAATTTAATTAAGTTGGTTTAATTATTTTCTTTTTTCACTGTATAAATGGAGAAGAATCAAGTTTTCACATCTAATTATGTTTATTAAACAGAGTTTATGATTATATATAAAAGTTTATTATTATAGAGACTAAAGAAACCAGAGAATAATCAGAGAATTTGGACATTTTCTACTTAAAAATGACTTAAATCCATTAATTGATAATGAAATTAATGTGATAGTTTGAAACTAATTGATTAATCAACTAATTATAACTGAGATATATTGGTTTTTCTTCTGTCTATAATCTATTTCTTTACAGAAAAGCAGTGGAATATTAATCAATATTAATGCATAATATCAATCTACAGATTGAGCTACTCACAAATTGCTAATTAATCACATTTTTATCTGTTTTAAATGTACGTTAAAGGGATTTTTTTCACCTTTTTAACACTTTTACATGTGAGTGGACAAACCTGCTTCAGTTATAATTATTAGACCAATGAGAAATCCTCATTTCTGCTTTTAAAATGTTCAAAAAACACATTAAACACGAAGCAAACCAGCTTCATTTGTCATATTAATCTGTTAAATTCAACATAGGATCCAACCAGTAAACTCAGTGATACACAACCAGGACTCGTCTGGGAGGTTTTCTCCTCATGATTTAACATTCATTTAACTTTAAAAGCTCTAATTATAATTAAAACGTCTCTACTACCGTCCAGATACGGAGAGGCTGAGCCTTAAAACACAGACGACTCCTGTGTGTTAGAATAGCAAACAGCAGTTTATTCAGTTTATTCAGTTTATTCAGTTTATTCAGTCTGCAGGAATCAGACACTGAAATCATTGATGATGCTGTAACTGAGTCACTTTCCTCTGTGATTCACACTCAAACACTCACACTTTTAAAAATGGAGGCAGTTTCTTTGCTTTTCGGTGGTTATGACACATGATACAGACACAGAAATACACATTTAACCCCGTCTCATTTACTACAACTCACACAGAAACGTTTATACTGTAATATACCTATAAACATCAATTAATCAATGGATTAACCAATCGATTAGTTATTAAAATGGTGATAAAAAAGCTGAAGATTCAACCTAAAATGTCTATTTTTGTCCAAAGATCAGTTTATTATTATAGAGACTAAAGAAACCTTTCATTTTAAAAGAAATGACACAAATCAATTAATCGATTATCAAAACAAAATTACAGCTCCAAAATTCATTCAACTATTGTTGAAGTAGACCTGGGTCTGGTTTTGAACAGTAAAACCAGTCTACAATAGCCCCAGGTCTGGTTTTCAGCAGTAAATCCAGTCTACAGTAGACCAGGGTCTGGTTTTCAGCAGTAAAACCCAGTGTAGAGTAGACCCAGGTCTGGTTTTGAGCAGTAAAACCAGTCTACAGTAGATCAGGGTCTGGTTTTCTGCAGTAAAACCAGTCTAGAGTAGACCCAGGTCTGGTTTTGAGCAGTAAAACCAATCTACAGTACACCCTGGTCTAGTTTTCGGCAGTAAAACCAGTCTACAGTAGACCCGGGTCTAGTTTTCAGCAGTAAATCCAGTCTACAGTACACCCTGGTCTAGTTTTCGGCAGTAAAACCAGTCTACAGTAGACCCAGGT